>CM034156.1:624333823-624497534 GCA_019776745.2 Taxus chinensis | reverse complement strand
GTGACAGGATAGTGAAGGTAACGGTTGTGTTATCCCTTTGATCTCTTATAGTGGGAAGGCGTTATTAGTAGTTTTGAAGAAAGATCCTAATATGGAAGGTAGGTATGATAATGATGGTTTTAATTGTGATAGAGGTACGGGTTGTGTGTGTCTCCTAGGTGGCGGAACGGCTTTATTCTTTGGACAGATCTAGTCGCTTAGGCGGGTGTGTTAGACTGGGCATTGGTGAGGTCCCAAGCGTAGGGGAAGATCTGGTTAAGTTGATAGAAGTGGACGGGGCATTTGGTAGAGGTGAGGGGGGTGAAGGCGAGAACAGGGGCATTTTAAGCTTCTGTAAGCACTTCGGGTAGATGGTGGAGACATCAGGATCAGTCATTTGCATTTGAGTAGAAAAAGGGGCACTCAAACGTTCCCATAGGATTCTGTCTATCTTCTGTGGAATGACAATCTCCAGGTGTGATTTGTAATTTTGGTACGGAAGAAAGGTGGGTTGTAATTCCAGTCCATTGCGGGTGTGACACAGGAGGCAGATGAGGCACTGTATCAATAGATGTTAGGAGGTCAACCGGTTGTTGAAAAGATTTAGGCGATGAGGAACTAATAGGTAGGAGGGCATGTTCGAGAGAGATCTGTCATGGTTAAAAGAATGTGGTGATGTTAGTGCAAGAGATTTCTCGTCTAAGGATGTCAAAAGGAGTGGTGAGCCTTCCTCTTGTGTAGCAAGAGTGGTAGAAGGGGACGTTTGGGAAATAGATAAATTAGATAGCATCCGCTCATAGTCTTGTATGGATGTGGTATAAGAAGACTCATCGATGGGAAGGGAAGCCTGGGCAGTTAACTCTTCTATGGGTAAAGGAACGATTTCGCTTTGGCTTGATGGTGGTAAAGGAGGTTCGGGCTCCTGTGTTAGTGAAGAGGCTTGATTCAAAATTTTCTCGATAGAGGCTTTTGGCTGAGAATCGAAGACTGCATGGATCTCATGAACACTCTCCTTAGCTAAGATATCTTGGTTCACGTTGCTGCTGGACGAGTGATTCGGGAATGGCTTGTTGAAAATTTTCAGATTTCGGTTAGTAGGGGCGTTAGGATTATTGAGTGTTATATCCCCTGCGTCAACCATTTCCTGCACTATGTTTTTCAACATCTTGTAGTTTTCATGACTATGTCCTTTTACGCGGTGAAAGTTACAAAAGTCATTTTCTTTGTACCAGGAAGGTATTGCGCGGGTGGAGTCAAACCCAGAGTGAGGTTTAACAGGGGGCAAGGTGATAGCCCCAGCTTTGAGCAATTTCTCCAATATCACACCATAGGTTTCTCCCAAGGGAGTGTAGCTGATGGGTTCGGCTTTGTATTTATAGGTGGTTTTTGGTGGAGTATTGGATGGTGGTTGGGATTTGACCATCATCGCGTGGACAGCTCCTTTTGATTTAGAAGAGGTGGATGCGTGAGGAGTGGTGGTATTTGGTTTATTGGTAGAATCAGGAGTTCGGAAAGTGGAGTTCTTGTTGTGCAACCGTAATTTCTCTTCCTCTAAGGCTCGAATTTCTAATTTTCGAGCCATAGTAAAGGCCTCGTCGAATGTACGGAAAGTTTGGATTTGGAGGGTAGGGGAGATGTGCTTAGCGCAGGCCCGCGTAAAGAGTTCGATAAGTTCGATTTGAGGCAAGGCATACGTAAGTTGGTTTATAAGGCCCCGCCATCATCCAACGAAATCTGCGATAGATTCGTCCTCAAATTGTCGGATGGCATAAAGGTCGGTGATAGATACTTTCTTAGCAATGTTAATGGAGAAATGATCCAAGAAAGATTGGGCTAGTTGGTTAAAAGAGAAGATCGAGTGTTGGGTTAAAGCACTGTACCACTCCAGGGTGGGTCCTGATAAGGACATAGGGAAGGTGCGGAGTAACAAGGCGTCATTATGGGAAATCAAATAACAAGCATGTCTAAATGATCGCAAGTGTTGTTGAGGATCCTCCTTACTATTAAAACGAGTAAATTTCGGCAACTACCATTGAGGAGGATATGAATGAAGGGGGACAGAAGGGTGAATGGGCTCCCGACAAACTTGTTCGTATGTCAAGGCGCTACGACTTCCCGAAACCGAAGCCTCCAGATTTTGCATTTTGTCCATCATTTGTTTGATGAAATCAGTGGTTGGATGAGATGATGGTGCACCAGAATAGGGATGTCCCATATAAGGTGTTGAGGTTACTGGATACGTGTATGGGAATGAAAAGGTAGGCGGAGCTTGAGAAGGAAAGCTCGTGTGGATAGGTGGCAGAGAGCAAGTCATGAATGGAGCAGTCTGCAAAAGAGATGAGGTAGGGGCAGTTGGTGGTAACGAAACGTGGGGTCCAAGATTAACAAAAGGAAAGCTAATCGGGGTCGTATGAACCTCTGCAGCTGTCGGATTGGGAGACGGGGCTAGAGATGCAGGAAGTAAGGCAGTATTATCAGGAGGAGTGGGAGCTAAATGAGCAGCTATACTGATAGGCATACCTACAAGGAGCTGACAATCAGGTGTACGGTCAGGGGTATGAGACAAATAGTATTGTACAGCGCTGGAATTAGCATCCAGAAACTTGGAAAAGTCCTTATCTCCCACAGGAATTTTTGGAACCTCACTAGTATCAGTAGGATTCCCCATAGAAGGTGAAGGGGGTAATTCAGGCAAAGAAACAGAGCAAGCGTGTGAAACCATGGCGGCGGCTTGTTTTCGAGTGATAACAACCATGGACAACAGTTCACGGTAAAGTTTCAATCTATCAAGAACAAAAACAACCCCAAAATGATGAATTTGGCAAGTTGCTGGTTTGTCAGGGGCTGATGGAGACAGTAACCGATATCGGTTTACTAACCGCTATCGGTCACAGGGGAAATGACGTCGGTTCCTTAACCGATGCCGGTGTTAAAAATCTAGGATAAGAAGATACAAAAGGGCTGCTAATTTGATTTTTAGCAACGTTGAGTATATTTATCAACTTATTGATCACAAAAGACAGAGTATGACAGAGAAAACAGAACAGCAAACAAGCAAGATGCACACGCAAATCCAGAGATTAACCTTAGGGTTAATTTTAATTATTGTGGGCTTATGCCTTTAGACGTAGAATGATGTCAGAATCCTAAACAAGAGACTTAGGGGAAATGTCAAGTTGTTTTGAATTATAAGGTTACCTCAATCGGGCGGAGGAATACCGCGGAAAAAGGGGGGATGTTTGAGCTGTTGTGTTAATTGTGAAGTGATTCGGTATGTGTTGTGCAGTGAATGTAAGATTAATTTCCTGTCAATACCGTGGATATCACCCCCACGTGTATGACCTGTTACTTAATCTATGTTCACTAGAATTGAAAAACAATAGGCAGGAATGCAATGCATGTGTTTTAAAACCCAAATCGAAAGTGATATTCGATGAAGCAAAAGAGATGACTTTTACTAATGCAAGATGAAAAAAACAAAGCAAGTTCTTTTACCAGAATAATAAAATACCTTGTGAATATCTCTAGAAGAAGAAAACAGCAAGTATGCTCCCTATATAAAAGCAAGCAAGAAATAAAGATAAACCCAAAATGGGTCCCACCGGGCGTGCCAAAATGTTTCACTCGGAAATGCTTCGTTCCTTTTAGAAACAGATAAGGTTAGGGTTAGGAGGAATACCTGTAGAATGTCGAGATGATGTGCGCGTACCGTAGAGAAAGATCAGGTTGACTGCGGAGAACTCCTTTTTGTCTGGGAAGGACTACCTGTAAATAAGAACACAAGACCACAAGATTTGATTAAACAATAAATGAGGAAACTGCCTTGGGCCCAGGAAATGTAAGACTTCCTTTCGAAGGTGGTCAGTTTCCCTGCTAACGTGAATTAACACAAAATACTGTAAAATATCAATTAAATTGCTTGGCTGAACTGGGTAGGGGAAAGGCTGGTTTTCCTGGTTTTTGATCAAAGGAACCGATGCTAGTTACCTATAACCGATGGTGGTTACTGATAACCGATACCGGTGGGTTCTAGGATCTTCTGGGCTGGTTGTGGTGTTTGTAATGGCTGGTTTTTGGATAGTATTAGGAAATGGGATGGTGAGAAGCAAAAGAATGACAGTTAGAGGCAATGGTACGTTGGATAATGGATTCAGAAACGGATTTGGGAGGACTGTAATTCCAAAAGCATAAGAAATGTTATAATGGAGGACATGCAAGATGTAACTTACTGGTTTTTACGAAGGTGCAAGTTGATCTCCTTTGCTGTAAACACGTCTAGTATTTTCACTCGTCTCTGCTTGGTCAAGTGAAGATCTGGACTCTGTTCCTCGCTCGCAATGCTCTCTGTTGACCCAGAAATCCTTCGACTGATCTCCAAAATGAAATTCCCATCCGTTGTTTTGGTTTGGGGAGCCCATTTACAGGGAACCGATGGCGGTTGCGTAACCGACGGCGGTCGAGTAGGAACCGGCATCGGTTAGGAAAAAGTAGGCTATTTTTAGTAAAATAGCCCACCTTCCCTGTTTTTCTCCCGAGGGATCAGTTGCGGGCTTGGTCAAGTGGCTAGAAGGTCGGCTTTGGGTGCGAGTAAGGAGGCATTAGTTATGGATGTGAGTCTAGACCAAGTCATGGGTCCTAATTAGGTTAGTTTAGGGTTAGGGCTAGGTCATGGTGAGGTGGCCAAGTGAGGTGGCGGGTAAGGCGATGTGGATTTATCAATTATGAAGGTAATTAATAAATAATTGTGTAAGGTTTAGGTAATGAGGTTAGGTTGTGAAATGGGATGCGGGTCACAAGGGGTCGTAAGACACGAATTTGGTGTCTACACACACATTTTTTGATATCGTATCATCCGTCCCTTAAATCCCACCTATTTCATTTATTGGAGTGGCTGGAAGTTATGGAGCAGATTGGCCTCTACCCACAGAGGAGCATAGCCACCTTTCTACTCCAAAAATTCACCCATAAAGGAGTAACCCAGGATTCATCTCAATCCTTCACCCTACAGAAGAACCCACACTTTCTACCAATGCCATTTCACCATTTACCTCAAAACCTACTAAACAATCAACACTTTTAATTCACCCATTGGCACAAGAGAATCATCATCATCTTCTCAGTCTACCAAGGGATAATTTGGGCATCACCCCACCTATTATCTGGAGCCTACCCATGAGAGACTCGTTATACATGCCAGTACCTGTTAGTGGTGGTTCCCCCTTAACATCCCAGAACCACCATTAGACATGATCTTGGCTCTTTGAGAATGCTACCTACAGAGTTATCTGAGGCATAGCCAATCTCCTATCTCGAAAACATATTTAATAGGGATCATGAGCACCAAACTAATTCCATCCTCTTGATTTAGTTTCAGTCGGCTGATCTCGATCTCAAGGATTAAATTGATAATTCTGTGCTCTGGGGATGTCTTCGGTCCCCTTTTTGATCCAAATGCAAATATTTGCATGACAGATACTTCCAGATCTACCCAATGGGTATTTTTGGAAACCATATCGGTAGATAATCTATGCCTATTGAAATGACTTCTTCTTCATCATATCTACCTAGGGATCCAAAGGGTTACCCACAACCAAAACCACTTGAAAACCTAAAATTCTATAGACTTCTATGTCTTCCTCTAGGAGCTAGAGCCATCTCACTAACCTTGGGTGTCATGTTGACATCAAGCCTTAGCTCACCCACATGTCAAATTATAGCTTAGAAGCACCATCTAGTAAACCCTTACCATCAGTGTATCCCCTCTGCCTACAAAGAAAACCCAACCTTTTAGGCCACATACAATGGTCTTGCCTACCACAAGACCTTTGTCACCTTCCCCCTTTCCGTCCATCCTAGGGCCCACATCCATCAACCTTGATCAAATGAATCTTCTACCCAAGGCCAATAAAAAGATAAAAAACCTACTATTATATCACAATAAATTGTTACATCATTGAATTAGTAACCAAACACCCTTACCCTCACCCTTGCACTTATTGCTAGTTATGTAGGCCTCCATGAGTTATATATAGCCTCAACCTTACCTATGACGAATTCAACCCATGCCAACTACCCAAGTTATGATAACCACCTCCATTCAGAACTCATTTTCCCTCGATGGCTGACCTATCCTTGTCCACCATCTACTTTCCCTTCTACATCCCATACTCCTGTGTCACCTTTAGGAGCAAGAAGGTGCAACCGTCAAAGATAAGAATCTACTACCCTCCAATAAGGTAGTCAAACTTTATGAAACCTTCCATCACCAGATCTTCTACCTCACATTTACCCAAGCAGGTGCCAAAAAAACATAAGACCATACCACTTACCAGGACTAGTGGACTAACCCATTCCGTCTCCTATAAAGCCTCTTCCCTCACGATCATCCACATCTTTACCCAAACCCACACTCACTGGTCCCATTATGATCATTAGCAGGGTCTTATGCCAACATTTTAACTAATCTCTTAGAGATTTCCATTATCACATTACTCATTGGATTCAACCTTATGATCCTCTCAAACCCAAACCAAAAGGGTTTGATGAAACCAAGATTTCATCATGTGTTCAGGACATGATGTACAAAATTGTAAGGCTCTAAAAACCATTCTTGTTCCAACATTTTCACTCCTAATCTTTGTTTGATGATGACGTTCTTGATGAGGACCATTTTCCACCTTCACCTGTCACCACACAGAAAGATGGCACCCTTGTACCCATTCAACGATCAATATCTCCACCCCCACAACCATTTTATCCAGCTTTATAATTTCCTATCAACATGGTCTTGTATTATAGAGTTCTCCAAATCACCACCCAAATTTCAGATGGAGGTATTACTCATTTCATAAGGCTCTTATCCACTGCTAGGACAAGTCATTTGATCCCTCATGCCATTACACCTTTCATGGCACACCCTCTCCATAAACCTCCCATCATATTAACATGGTTCACGTTGAGTACCCATGGAGATCAGAGAGACAAAGGCAAGGAAAAATAAACTAATGGCCATTAACCAACCCATCGTGCCCAATGATGCTACCGTTAGTGCACCCGCACCCAAAATCACCACCCGTAGACCTTCATACCTTATCTTTGATGGGGTCACCCATGACAGCACAATGATAAATTACAATTACACAGAGACCCCTTGAAGGGAAAGTATGTCTTTGTTATGAATCTCGATGGTCTTCTAAATCTCATAGGACATTCAGTTCCCTTATCAAGGTTTTAAATCCATTGAAGTTTTGGTAAATGACCCAACACTAGTGGCACTCCATTATTAGCCCCTCACCACATGGCCTTGCTTACCAAATGCATCTCCTTGAGACAATTCTACCACTATGCCCACTCCCGAAGTTTCCATGGCTTAACTTTTCTGATAAAGATATTATACCTCTCTAGTCAGATGAAGCATGATCTAACCCTTTTCATTTCCTCATGCCATATCGATAATATACGTGTATGACATGTCATGATCGATGGATGTTAGCATTAATATACATCTCCTCCCACACATTCAATAAAATGGTATCACTTCTAATTATATGCATAAGTAACCCACGTTATGTTGCACTCCTTCAAGATGCCTTATTACCTCCACCAATGGCACAATTATCCTTCACATCACGTAGGCCCTGCACACTAATCCTGAAACTATATCATGTCTTAGAAGGAGGGATCCCTTCTACATATCACATATTGAACGTGGAGAACCATGCAGTATGTCACTCATGGGTTGTGGATCAACTTCAACTTTACATCGTTGTGTAAAATTCAAACATGAAGGACATAAATATACCATCCCCGTCGACCCGTCACCATTCAACACTTTGATAACATGTTGTACCAGCCCAACGATGTACTTGTAACCGGTTAAGGCATCTGCTACTAATAATACTTCTAGTTTCAATTCAGGCATCTCCCATTTACCCCATCCACCACGGTTTATACCACCTCTGGGACATCTAGAATAGAGGAATCTATTGGACCTACTGCTGCTTTTGCCTCTATAGAAAATCCCTCTGCTTCCCAGCCAACAGATACCCCTGGTTAGAGCTTAATCATCTAGTGATTCATCTATCCCTACCACTGACATATCGACGACTGATGGGCTTAGAAGGTGTTTTTCAATGCCTCACTCTGGGGGAGTACTACCTATCCATTATCCACAAGGAAAAATAACACCCTTGTTATGATTAAAATGTTCTCAGTTAGGGAACCTAAGAGTATTGGGAAACTTTGAGATCCAAGGTATCAACCCTTTTATCTATTGTCTAGAATTGCCAGGTTTTTCGCATACATGGTCCTTCCCACCTTCTGCACTTTAGGTATGGGGACATTACAGATATTGTCACTTATTCACCCAAACCTGGACATCCCAAACACAACCATTTTCAGGATCAAGGGTAGTTAACAATCCCTTACTAACCTCCACTTTTGACACTTTCCTTCATTGTTGTGCATAGAAAAGATTTGGTTTCTATTTTTACAAACAAGGCCAGCATATGTCATTTCATGTACTAGCCATAAACACAATGATTGCAGTGGTATTGGCTTTACCACACCACCTTCCAAGAAGACCCACATCGACTTCATTGAGGAAGATATACCTTCTCCACCAGATAGTTCCCACTTCCCCTTGACACTTTCAGATACTTATTTTGATATTATTGATCATATTATGGACACTATTATGTTTTGTTTTAGTATGATGGTTAGATGCTAGAACATGGATTTTTATTGATTTGGATTCGGTTATTATGCATGATGGTTACTACAGACATTTTCTATATGTGGTTGATGATATACTTTTTGATAGGGACATATTATGGATATTGATTTGGACTTGTGACATTTATATTTGGAGGAGACCTAGTATGGTAGATTCTTGATGATGATATAGTTGATTTATGAATTAAAAATGATAATGTTGAATTCTTGATATTGTTGTGATTCATGTGTTTAGATGATATTGAAATGTTGTTTATATCATTTTGGATGTTCTGATATGGCCACGAGGCTGAAGGAGGCATTTAAATTTTGTAGGTTAAAAATCACAACAATGTCGGGGGATTGGAGACTAACCATATTAAAATTTTGGGTGAAATCAACAAGGTCACCATGGCAACTGTGTTGTGTTTATGTGTTGTGTTTCGTTAGGAATTCCCATGGGGGGGATTTCCATTATATGTGACCATGGGATAATTGTTTTATTTATGTGTTCCTTTTACAATTATTGTTGTATGTATTTTATTTGTAATGTGTTCCTTACGCGTTTTAATTAATTTAAATGTGGTAGATTAATGTGGGAAATCATATAGTTAAATATTAATTTAAATTTAATTGGGATAATGGAATGTTCTAATTAATTAAAGTTGTTGAGTTAGTAAATAATAATGTTGGAAGAGTGTGTAAGTTAACATGTAAGGAATGTGTAAGTCCATGTATGTAAGAGTCTTAAGTTAGGCATATTTTGGAAGGTCAAGCACTCCATCTTTTATGAAATTCAAATTTGACCTTGGAGGCCAAATTTGGAGGCTTGTGGGACAAGTAAACTTGTCCCACACCTCTTAAAATGATCCACCAACCATGCTTATGGTTTGGAGATTAAATATAGGCATTTTATTATGTATTTTGAAGTGATTTTATGTAAGTAGCATTAATTGCAATTCCCTTACATGTTTTAAATTTGGTCCTTTTCGAGTATGGGCATTTTTGGAGTATGTAAGTGATTTTGTCATTTTTATTTATTGAGATTTTGTGAGGGATGTTGATCCTTTCCTCTTGGGGTTAAGGAAGAATGATGTGGCATCCCACATGGATCCACATCATCCTCTTCTCTTCCCTCTCCTATAAAAGTGAAACTCCTTACTTATTTATGGTTGTTGTAACTTTGTCCATTTCCTCTTACGGGCACATTTTTTGGTGTTGTTTCTTTTGGAGCTTGTTTGAGGAAGAGCTTGGAGTCTTTTGCATGCTTATACTTTGTTGGTTTTGGACTGCACTTTGAAATTGTGGAAAGCTTGTGAGCTTGGAGAAAACTCCAGTATGGAGAGGTAGGATCTTGAGCTATGTTTTAATTGTTTCTCCTTCTCTTGCATGCATGTTTAAATGTTGTTTGTGTTTGCATTCTTGGCTGGTTGGGTAGAATGCTTAGGGCATGGTGTAAGAGAAGGATATGGGGATTTCATATGGGGGGGCATAAGTGATTGCCAATGGCACTATTTTATTGAGGAGGGAGTTTTGGTTTGGGATCCACCTTGGAAAAGAAACTGCTTGCATTTCTTACTCTTGGGGGGGCATAAGGAGAGGTTGGGAGATATAAGGTTTATGGGTTGATATGTTTATTGGCGGTATGCATTTTGGTGGATGCCCAATTCCAAATTGGGAGGCATAAGGAGTTCCCCATAGTTCTTGCTCTTGTTGGCTTGTTTGATCAAGCCTATGTGTTATATGAATTGTTTCAAATGTAGTTGGTAACTATTGTATTGTTTTGAACTATGCATTTTATTGATTGTATGCAATGTGAATGTTGTTTGTTTGTGATAGAAGCCTTTGTTGCCATGTGTTGATATTCATGCTCCATTTCAATATGGTTGGGGCTCGAGGGCCAATGGGGAAGGATGGATTCTCCTTTCTCATTAGATGTCTTGGTTGGGTGGAGAGCATTGCCTTTCCCCCTTCCTTGTTGTGCCAAAGTTTAAAAGAAGAAGAAACAAGCATGTTGCTGTTTGGAGAAAGGAGAAATTACAGTTTTGACATTCCTATCTCTTGAGTAAATTCAATGTAACCTTTCCCATTTTGAGTGGATGAGTGTATAAATGTTGTAATGTGAAGTTATTGTATTGATGATAGAAGTTGAATTTGAATGGAGAAATGTAAGGAATTATATTTGTTCTTTGTTTTTACAAAAGAATGTAAATGATATTCTATGCTTTGTATTTTGTAATTTGAAACCAATTCAAATTGGAAAAGTGATAAGTTGTAACAGTGTTATGGAATTATGAATAAAGTATTGAAGTAGTTTTCAAAATTATATTGTGCACTAGATTTGAATTGTTGTCCAAGAATGAGATTCTATTTTGAAAAATATTAAGAAACAGTGTTGTATGTTTTATGTATTGTATTTGAATACAAATGGAAGGTGATAAGTTGAAAAGAATGCATTGTTAACCATCAAAATATTTCATTCCTTTCTTAAAAGTGCTTTGCATGTTAGATGTGAATTATTGTCGAAGATTGATTGCTGTTGTAAAGAAGAATGCATATGGAATGAAATTCAATGTTATTTTCCTTGCAAAATATATATTAAAACTGAAATTAGAGATGTAGTTTCTTGTAGAATTGGATGGAGGATTTAATAAGAAATGTATTTGACTAAGTTAGGATATATATGCACATTTAAATGACAAAATGGAGATTCCAATTTGAAGAAACAGTTTACTGTAATATACTTCATCCTGACAACTCACATTTTAATAAAAAAATGAACAGTTCATACTTACACTAAAAAATAAGTTATGATACGTTAAAAATTATACTTAGTACTACCTAAGGAACTCAAATTCACTATAACAGTCAACAACAAATCTCCAATACTTACTGAATTTCAATTCAGAGCTTGCACAGTCATTTTTCCGTCTATTGCCGGAAAAATGCAACCTTAAACAGATTGGATAAATTGACTTCCCTAAAACACTCTAAACCCTCCCTAGACTGATCCTCCATGTTTTCTTGACATTTTGAGAGAAGGAGGAGTTCTATATCAAAATCATAAGTTAGAAATTGCCAATTTTCCAAGTAAAGGCCTGCAGATCGTTTTTACAAAATTGACCCTTAAAAATTCATCTAAAAGAAAATTTTATGTTCCCTTTGCATATAGGGTTTCGAGATATTTTTGAAAAGGCATCATTTTCCCAAAACTCGAGCTTTCTAGCTCAAGTTATGACACTTTGAAGTTGTTGTGTCTTGGCGGGAAAAATTGGGAAAAATTTCCCTGGCAGGCCTGCAACCCAAAAATTCCCCATCAAAATTGCCCTTAGAATTTTTTTGAAATTTTGGGCTATCGAAATTTTTCACTTTTTCCTCCCGCCTACCTGTAGCCAATTAGAGGCTTCCATGTGTCCTCTAGGGGTTGAGGTGTAGGTGCAGATAAAATTTTACCCCTTAGACTTTTTAAAAAAAATTGGAAAATTTTCACTTTTCCCTCCGCCGGCCCGCAGCAAATCAGAGGATGCCAAATGTCTCATTATGGCTAGGCAGAGGCATGGGATATTTTAAACCCCTTAGCTTTTAAAAAAAATTGGGAAAAATTTCCATGTTGACCCCGCCCTCCCATGGCCAATGAAAACGTGCCACGTGGCACGTTAGGGGTGGTGGCGGGGGTTCAGGAGAAAATTCATTTTTGAGCCTTTCCGATGAATTCAAAAATTCCTCCCATGGCCCACAACTCTTCGTTCTCCCTCAGTTTCCCTCCTTCAGTGGGCACGCGGACCCACACATCCTTTCTTTCCTTTTTTCCTTCATTGGCACAAAGCACCAAATCGCTCTGCTCGTCCTGCCCTTTCTTTTCCCCTTTTTGCCTTGTGCTCAGGGCCTGACACGTGCCCCCTAGAGACCCACAGGGGCACGGAGTGTTTTTTGACTTTGAACCATGCATTGGGAAAATTTCCTAATGCCACCCCGTGACTTGCCAACCCGCCCAAGGTGCACTCCTCCTCCTCTTGCCATGTGTCCCTCTGGGAAAATTTGACCCCAAAACTCCGCCCACTCATAACTTGATTTATGCTTGGAGTTAGGGGGACTTCTTTATATCACCAGAAAGGTGAGAAAATTTCCTATCCATTGGGAATTGTTTACGGAAATTTTGAAAGTGTTAAATATGAGAAAAATATAGTTAAAATTCTGATCCTGTTAGAGAGCAGGTATGGGGTAAGATTAGTCCTTGAATCTAACTAGAACCTCTAACCCTAAAATTTAAACCTTGTAAACATGTTATAAGTTCATAAAGGAAACTTGTGTATTGTTAATCAGGTTTTGTTTTGGAACCTATTAGTGAAAACTGATGTCTTGTAACTTAGTTGTAGACACTTCAAATCAAAAAAAATTTCCCATAATTTTCTAGCTAACCCTAGGTTGTTTCTTGGGTCTCAAGTGGTTGTTTGAACAGGAACTACAACTTCCAAATGCATTTCCAAAATTAGTGATGCCTCCATGTAGGTTCCTCTTAAACTTTCACTAACATCTACCAAAGTGGTAGTAATTTTAAGCATTTAAACCAAATTAAAACCAAATATCATTAATAGCTTAGGAACCGTCGCTTAGTTCCCACTTGTCAACCGACCCCCTAGGTTCCCTTTCATACCCAATAGTTTAGGATGGATAGAATTTAGCTTAGGTTAGATCTTAGGTTATTTTAAAAAATATAACCTTAGGATATAACCTTCTATCAATAGATTGTCACCTTAGGTTAGGTCATAGTTTAACCAAATACACTAGGTTAAAAAAATAACTTAGCATCCCTTAGGTTATTACCCTCCACACTAACTTAGCATTTACAACTTAGGTTAGAATGTCATCCCACATAAAGTGGCTTAGAAGGAGTTATGAAATTTTACCTGAGCCTCGAATCTTATTAGGATAGACTGTATAGATAAAGGGCTCATTATAATTTCCTTTTTTCAGAAGAATCCTGAAGCAGGCTTCCCTTAATGCCATTAAGCACCCTGCATAGGTCAGTCAAGAAGATTCAGGCACAACACAAAACCAAATGTTGGCACTGTCTTCAAGATGATAAAGAATTACAACAACACAAATTCAATCCGTTAAGTCTCTTAATCAATGAGTGTCAGTTTTTTCATTCAATTTATATAAGAAGATTTTAAAAGCTCCTTGGACCAATGGAATTGATCCAAGGGATGAGTCTAATTGCAAAAGTTAAATTTTTAACCCTTAAATCCAGATTATAGCTTACTCATCAAAAGTGAGATAGATTATTGTAAGTAACAGCATATCAGCCCTACCATCAAAGAGTAGAATAATTTATCCATGACAAGCATGATTTTTCAACAATCATGAATCATACATTTGTCCTGAAAATTACATGTCAATTCTTGTAATGCAAAAGAGGAATATAAAATTTATTGAGGGTGTTACATGTTCAAAATTGGCTAAGTCCTGAAAGCTAAACTGTCCTTCTGCACATGGGTCCTTATTGTCCTTCCGCACCCTTAGTTCTAGGCCTTCTATCCCACGTAGACTACTTATGTGATCTTTGACAAGTATTCTTTGATCAACATCCATCATTAACTCTCACCATGTAGCCTCTCTCACTAGGTCAATGCCTTCCTCTATGCTTCCACCTAGTCACTAAGTAGTCACCCTCAACTTTTCAGATGAAGAGATTACACCCTTCCAGTCTGACGACCCCGACCCTACTTTTTTCATCTCCATATTTATTGATAATATACGCATACGACACATTATGATTGACAGTGGTGCTAGTATTAACATCATCTCCTCCCATGCATACGAAAAAATGTGCATACCTGCCAATTACATGCATGGTAACCCAGTCATGCTCTACTCCTTTAATGATTCCATGACCTCTACCATGGGTACTGTCATTCTCCATGTTTGTGTAGGTCCCCACACTATCTCAGAACTATTCTACATCCTAGAAGGAGAATTCCAGTATAACTTGTTTCTCGACTGACCTTGGATCCATGCCATGGGTTGTGTCCCCTCGACTTTACACCGCTCTCTCAAATTTGAACAAGAAGGGCATAATTACACCATCCATGCTGACCCATCCCCTTTCAAGACCTATAACTTGCTATACACACCCAATGATGTACTTGTTCTAGTCAAAGCATCTACCACTATCCCTACTTCACCTTCACATATAATACCATCCATAAATATTATCACCACCTCTCCCACAGCTAACCTTGCTACACCTACTATTGTTGTAGCCTCTACCATAGAATTACCTATTTCCCCATCATCTAACACATCATCTATCCCCACTACCTCACTCTGGGGGAATATTACCTATACAATATCGACACCTTCCTCACTCTACAGGAGTATGGGAACCTATGTCAACACCCCAGTTATGACATCCGCATAGGCGAGGTTTTCCCTTATGGTCCTCCCCACCTTCACACTAATCTAACATATGGGGGAGTTGATATTTCCACCTATAAACCTGAACCTCCATCCCAAACCCAACCATTTTCATCCAACCTAAACTCCCTCACTAACTGCCACTTCACTCACACTTTCCTCCACCGGTGTGCGTGGAAAGGATTTGGCTTCAAATTTATGAACAGGGCCACCATACTATCATTTCCTGTACCTCTCATAAACATGACTGTTGTGGTATTGGTTTTAACACACCACTTCCCAAGAAGGCTTGCATCAACCTCATTCAGGGAGAAACACCTTCCCCACCTCATTCAACCATGTTCCCATCTTCACCCATAGATTTCATAGATGTCGAATCTAAAGAATATTGTAAGGCGTGTGATCATTGTCAGCACCTAGGAAAACCAGGGAAAAGAGATGAGAATCCTTTGAGACTAATTACTAGTGCCGAATTGTTTGAGAAATGGGCAATTAACTTTTTAGGACCTATTTCGCTAGCCGTGCATAGGACTAGATCACGATATATCATTACTTATATAGATTATCTCACATGGTAGGCAGAAGCAGCACCTACCAAGGACTGTACAACAGCTACAACAACTATGTTTCTATGGGATAACGTTCTTATATGATATGGATGTCCTTTAAGCTTGAAAAGTGATAGAGGTACACACTTTTTGAATGAGACAATCAAGATCCTATTAGATTAGTTTATGGTTTCACACCATAAAACTACACCCTACTATCCTTACGCAAATGGAACTACTGAGGCCTTCAACAAGATCTTGAGCCAGACTTTGAAAAAAATATGTGATGTTGGAAGGAAGGATTGGGATGAATAAGTGTTAGGTGTGATTTGGGAATATAGAATAACTTACAAGAGATTGAACAAAGCCACACCATTTCAGTTGGTGTTTGGCGTAGAATTTGTTCTCCCTATATAATTTATGTTACCTTCTTTGCACATTATATGTGCTAGAGGTCTAGCTGATGAATAGGGTTTAAAAGAGCATATCGAAAATATGATTCAACTGGATGAGCACCAAGCCATAGCACGATGGAGTTAAAAGTAGGAAAAGGCTAGGAAGAAGGCATGGCATGATAGAACATAAGGTATAAAAATTTTGATATTGGACAAATGGTACTTCTTTATGACTCAAATTTATTGCGCCATCTAGGAAAGCTCAAAGTACATTGGTTGGGTCGTATGTTATCTCTTATATACTTGAATCAGGTGCTTGTCAGTTAGAAGCACTTGATGGAACACGGCTACCCGGTTACTTTAATGGGAGTAGGATGAAGCCCTACTATAAATAATTCTTCTTGTTGTTTGTAATAAGCCAATATTGCCATTTAGTTTAGGTTTTCAATTCTAGAGTTCCTAAATGTATTTCCTTCATTTTCGCTATGCTTTGTCAATTTAGTTGTTTTTTTTCTATAATAAGGGTGCTTGCGTGCATGAGACTAATTACTATATGAAGAATGTTTATGCGTAAAGGACTACACATACTTTTAGTGTAGGGTGGTTGTAGTTATCCAAGAAAAAGATTGTGGGAATTGAAAGATGAAAGGAATAAGCAAAGGGCAGAGAAATGGTATGATAGGATCCATGTGGCATTTAGGGAAGAGTGACGCATCCCAAAGGACCTACTAGCAGTGGTAAGGAAAACAAGTTTATTTTTTTGTATATCGGCATTTCTACATTACACGCTTCCCAATGAAAGATGGAGTCTAGAGCCCTCGGTTTAAATTTCCTTATGCATTCATTGTAAGGTATTTCCAAGCATATAATCATATATTTATAGACATGTGTTGACTGGTCTTCAATGTATATAATGTATACTGCGACTACCATATGTTGAGGAAGAAGTATGTGTATCCTAGCAGAAGTGCTTATATAGAAAGGATCATTTCAGAGGTGTTAAATACTAAGCCAATAAGTCTGGTTGTAGAAGATGTGGGGACAATATTGGTGTATCTCTAGCTGAAGCCAAAGATGGAGAATAATAAATATGTGGAAGGTGAGTTCACACTTCTAGCACCACTAAAGGGAAATTATATAATGGAGAACATCCCAACACCTAATCCTGAGCTAATTGAAGTGGACGATGAGGAGGAGTGCAAAGAGAGTGGTGGTTTCGAGCATAGGGGTAGAAGACATCCTAAAAACAAGGGTGAAGTTGAGCACACTGTTACACCACCTCAGCCAATAGAGGGGGATGATGAGGACTTAAATACAGTACAAGGGGAGAACATATTTAAGAGGGTATTGAGGAGAACAATGACCCAAGGTGCTACTACAACCACTGTGCACAAATCATCCAGACTCTCTCTACAAAATAAGGTGACCACGTAGAGAAGGAGGAAATTGAAGTTGAATGAGGAGGAAAAAGAGTCAGAGGAAATCATGCCTAATTCTCCTACACTTCTAGAGAATACAGAAGAACATGGTGAGGAATCAAAGGAAAAAAAAGAGGATGAGAAAATCCCTGAGGAGGTAGCTGTAGAGAATGTTCAGGGCATGGAGACACAAGTCCCAAATTTGGAAGCTAAAGTTCCTAAGTAGCAAAGGTCTAGAAGAACAAGTGGAGAGAACATTCCACTAGCCATGGAGTATGCATAGGATGTAGGACAACTTTTCCATGCCCACTTCCAAAGCACAATAGCATAGAAGGATTTATTTAGTTTGGAGTTAATGGATGAAGATATGGTGACTGTGTGCACTCAAAAGCAACTAGCGTGGTCCATGCACACCCACATGGATGAGCCTGACTTTTATTTATGTGAATATTCATGCATTTCAAGATGACTGAAGAAGGAACTCAAGTTAGACACATAATAGTAAAGCCTACTATCATGTCTGATGAGCAGGTCGGTAATGCCTTGAGTGAAAGTTTCTGCTGAGGTGTCTAGAAGAAACATGGGCAAAGCTGCCATGATCAAAGCCCTACGCAAGAAGCTAAAGATAAAGGATGCAGAGATAGTGAACATAACGTAGGAGAGGGACTTCATGTAGAATAAGAATGAGGTGTTTATCGTCATCGCAAAGGAGATTGGGGATAATGATCATCAGAGTAAGGCCACACTTGGAGGCCAAGGTACTAGAGACATTTCCTTTAGTGATACACTATGTAGGAAAGTTTTTTGAATTGCTACTTGAAGATTAACCTCTATGCATGCAAGTGCCAAAAATCTTAGAGCAATATTCCGAATGAGAGAAAGCATCAGTGATGAGAAAAATTACATCTTATGAAGGGATGTTGCAATCACTATAGGAAGTATTGAAGAAAGAAGACTAGGCTTTAAATGTATGCACATCTCTAGAGGCACTTATCAACATCAAGACCTTGGAAGAGAACAACGGGGTCCTAAAAGTGATGAAAGATGAGACATTAGGCCATGCAGAAATATTTTCAATGGTTAAAGAGAAGTGTGAGGCCTTGGAAGTAGCACAAGATCTGCACAAGACTCGGCTAGAAGAGCTTAGAAAGCTAATTACACAGAAGATGGACCTTTTAGAAGGAATAATGACATCAATGTCTAGTGTTGTGTTAGTTCTATAGAATTAGAAAGGAGAGATTGCAAGGGATGAGTTGGAATCCGTTGTTGTGGACATCCCAAAAAAAGTAGAACAAGCACTTAATGAATGGCAGGTTTTGGAGGCCGAAATAAAGGGGGAGTATCCAGAGTTAATACTTCAAACTGATATTGAGGAGGTTTCCCCATAACCTCATAGAAATTATTTATTTATCTACATTCTTTTATTCTTATGGTTTCCATTCTTTTATTCTTTCCTTCAATTTTTGGAGATACCCATTGATGGGATGACAATGAAATTAGTGTGGGGTAATGTGTATTAAAGAATACTTGTCAAAGATAACAAAAGGATTCCGTGCAGGATAGAAGGCCCAGAACCAAGGGCGCAGAAGGACAAGAAGGACCCATGCATGGAAGGAATGTTCAGCTTTCAGCAATTAGCTGATTTTGAGTATGATGACCTATTTTTAGAAGATGGCATGCGAAACACACCAACAATGCAAAGACGTGCAAGTCATGCATTGTCTATCTTTGGAGAAGCGGATTGAAATGGTTTTTCATGGAGATGAGCTGAGAATAGAATTAACACTTTAGTTAACTGTAAGAGGACTATAGATAGCACACTTGCATGTGTGTCTATGCTTGTAAATGGCATGTGGCTATCAATAAGATGCAGCCTATTTGTGGAATATATTAGCGGTGAAGGGAAATTCCCCACCATTTATATATGATGTTAGGTACATAGTAGATGTATGTATGAATGTGTGAAGTATGTGTGTGTAACAGAGAATATACAGTGTGTGTGTGTGTTATGTATGCATATGACTAAATTATTGTATCAGATTCATATGCACATTAGTGTAAATTGACAATACTATAAAGAGCTTCTTTATTTATTATAGATGGAAGATATTGGCTGAAACTAGGTGTCATTCTTTGTGAAGTTGAGTAGTGCATGTTATTAATTCAATCATGATTACTGTTTAAGCTTGTTCTTTCATAGATCTGAGGGTAGCATGCATTGTAGAATGATGGATTAATTATGAATCTATATGTTTCTTCCTTCATCATGCTAACATCTTGCTACAACAACCCTAAAGAGGGACCTGTTAACTTTGCGTGCTTTAAGTGAGCACTTAGTCTTGGATGAGTGATGTGCCAACATGATTAGAGTGTGATCTGGTAAATTCTAGGGTACATCAATAGAGGCCACGGGCATGGGGTCATTTGGTAAAACCTCAATAGATTGAAGGACCTCCATGAGGGATTGACAATGTGACTCAAAGATTTGGACGAGGTCATATAAAGACATTTTAAGGGGGGATTGGTGCAGTAGTTGTTTTAGCATTGTGTGATTTGTGGACCCCCATTGGAAGATAGGATATGCATGGGACCTCGAATGGTGACTTTAGGCATGGGTGCAGATGGTATGTGGGGTATAGGGTTGGTTGATGGGCTAGCCACCTTTTCTTTTCCCTTGTCTTTCTGATCATGCGCAGGTGGTAACGTGAACCATGCTAATTTGAGGGGAGGTTTGATGAAGAGGGGTGTGTCATGGAAGGTATAACAACATGAGGGGAAAAACCCTAGTGGGGGATACAATCCTTGTGAAATGAGTAGGGCACATTGGCATTTTGGTGGTGGTTTGGCCAACTCTCTTATACCAACCATGTTGATCTCAAATTTTGGGGATAGATAAAAGGGTTGTGGGGGTGCAGATACTGGTCACTGAGTGAGTAATGGATGAAGATTTGGGGAGACTAGGCAAAGGTGGAGTGGGGTCCCTCATCCAGAAGATCATCATCGTCAAAATTATGTCTTAGAGAGGAAACAATTTGGGTAAGAATGGTCTTTAAGGCCTTACAATTTTCAACATCATGTCCTGGCAGACATGATGATAGACAAAAATCTTAGTTTCGTCAAACCCTTTTGGTTTAGGTTTGAGTCGGGTCGTAAGGTCTAAGAGGTGGTAATGTGAAGACAAATATTTTAAGTAGATTGGTTAAGATTTTTGCATAGGACCCTGCTAGTGGATCGCAATGGGAGGTGAGTGTGGGTTTGGGTACAAGTGTGGTTGATTGTGGAGGAAGAGGTTTTATAGGAGGGGGAATGGGTTGGTCCACTAGTTTGGTGGGTGGAGTGGTCTTAGGTCTTGGTTGCATCTGCTTAGGTATAGGCATGGTAGAAGAGATGGCGATGCAATTTTTGGTTGATTTAACTACCTTATTGGAGGGTAGAGGATTTTTATCTTTAGATTTCATCTTCTTGGGAAAATGTGACACGAGGGGTACGGTATGTAGAAGGAGAAGTCAGATGGTTGGAAGGGGGTGAGTTACCCATGGGGATAATCACAGGTATAGTAGTGGTCATTGGCAGAGATCACGTGGAAGGTGCGAGTGGAAGAGAGGTGAGTGTCATGATTAGTGAAGAAGTTATGGAAGGTAGTGGTGGTATAGGTGGTAATGAAGGTCATGGGTGATGGCGGGGGTTGTGTGGATCACTTGTGCATATTAGAGGGTCATGATGAGGATGTGGGGTCCTGCATTCTTGGTTTATCAGGTGGAAGGAGGTTGTTTGGCGAGGGTCGAGGGGTGAGGGTCCTCAGGATGGATAGAAAGGGGTGAAGGTGATAATGGTGTGGTAGGTGAGGTTGGTGTAGTGAGGTCTAGGATGTTGGGTCTTATTTTTAGGTGTCTGCAATAAGTTTAGTGTTGGTTTGGGAAGATGTGGCTAAATCTAATTTTATGGGTGGGTGAGTGAGGTTTGATGTCGGCATGACCCCTAAGGAAGTGACAGGTTTAGGTAAGGGACATGATATAGGCGTGGGCTAGGTGTTTGGGTGTAGGTGTATGTTGAGTTGTGGGTAGAGGTGTGTGTTGAGTTGTGGGTGATGATCATGGAAGGTGTTGTAATAGTCACGATTGTGTTTGGTTTCGTCACTTGAAAAACTTTTGGATAGATTGTGGAGGTGTCGATGAGTAATAGCTGCATTTGGGTTGAAGTAGGAATTAGAAGACATCCCCAAAGTAAGGATTTATCAACATAGTCCAGGTGATTGGCCAGGCATGAAAATGGTATTGTTGTAAGTGGGGCCAATGTGGATCTAGTAGCAATCCCCATAAAACGTGTTTGAGACACAGGGACATGGCTAGCCTCAGACTCTATGGGTAAGAGAGTTGAACGCAGATCAGCGGGATCTTGAAGGTACGATGGAGAATGGTCATCTAAAGGTCAATGATATTTTGACAGGATGCTTCCATGGATAGAAGAGAGGATGGGATAGACATGAGGTGGACTCTCCTTGTGATGGTGTAGGTTGTAGACATGTGTATCTCCTATGAGTATGAGAGGTGCCATTGATGACTACTCGGTAATTTGTAAGGTGAGGGTGTCAAAGGTGGCATGCTAATTATAGGTTCTTCCACGGGTGCAAGAATAAAATGAAGGGGGTTCCTCTTTGGGTGGAAGAGTGGATATGAAATAGGTTCCTGTGTAGGTAGGGGAGCTTCAGGCTAATATTTTGTCTATGGAAGGAACATGGGGTAGTTAGGAAGAAACTAATATGTCCTCAAAAATGGTCATGGACCTCGCAGACATTGCTATCATTAGTTGAAGTGTCACCAATTTTGGTTGGGAGATGGGTCACGATTAGGGAATGGCTTTTTGAAGATATATAGATTTTGGTTAGTGGGTGCATTTAGGTTATCCAAGACTAGATCTCCGTTGTCTAAAATTTCTTGGACAATATTATTGAAGGTTATGTAGTTATCGTCTTCTATGACCTTTAGACATGATGATAATTACAAAATTCATGTTATTTATACCACGTGGGCATGGGGTGATCAGGGTCAAAACCAGTATTTGTGTTTTATAGGTGGAAGGGTAATGACACCAGCCGTAATAAGCTTTTCTAAAATAGAAGAATAAGGTTCTGCTATTGAATTTTATTTTCACTGTTCTCGTTTGAACTGGAAAGCTTGGATGGTGAGAGAGATTAGAAGAAGGTTTGGCCTTGGTTGATGAGTGAGAGGGTCCAACCTTGAGAACTACGACATTGGCAGATCCTTTGGATTTTGAATAGTTGTATTTGGGGTTTCAAAGATGAAGAAGTGTCATTTGATTTAAATGCGATGTTCTTGTTACATAGCTAAATTTTCTTCTCTTCAATAACATGAATCTATAATTTTTGTGCCATGGTAAATGACTCATTAAAGGTGTGGAAGGTCTACACCTACATGTGTTGGTGAGATGTGTCTAGAAGCAAGCTCTGATTAAACAACTCTATGAGTTCATTTTGAGGTAATTGAAATGTGAGTTGGTTAATGAAGCTAAGCCAATGAGTGACAAAGTCAGTGATAGACTCATTTTCGTACTATCGTGTGGAGTAAAGATAAGTCATGGTGACTTTCTTGAAAACATTGATTGAGAAGTGGTCTAAGAAGGCTTGGGATACTTGATTAAATGAGTAGATGGAATTTCTAGGTAGCCCACTGTACTAATCCAATACAGGTCCCATCAGGGACATTAGGAATGTTTGTAGGAGTAGAGCATCATCATGGGTGATCAGGTTACACCCATGTTTGAAAGACCGCAAATGTTGTTGCGGGTTTTCTTACTATTGAAGTAGTTCAATTTTGGCATTTCAAAATGTATAGGATATGGGTGAAAAGGAATGGATGGATGAATGGGCTCACTAAAAATTTCATCGTATGTGAGAGAATTACGTGAGCCGGAAACTAATGCTTCTAATGTCTGCATCCTTTCCATCATTAATTTTATGAGGTCATCAGTAGGTTGTGCTAGAAGGGCACCTCATGTGGTGTAAGAGGGTTGGTACTGAACATGTGATGTGGGTGGAATTCTGGTGGATGGTGATTCTAAATAGGGAGGTTGAGAATAGGGGACTGACATAGAGGGCATATATCTAGAATGGGTGACGAATGAGATAGGGGGTTATTGATAATATGTATATGTATGTGAGGCGGTCACAGTGACAAGAGTAGTAATTGGGGGTAGAGACTATGGGATGGAGAGGAAAAGATTCTATAATGGAGTAGGGGTCACCGAAACCATGGGTGTTTGTGTTACAATCGACATCTATGAGAAAATGGGTGTCGATGGGGTTATGGTCTGGGTGGTCAATGAGGGAACAATAGATACTACATGTGCGACTGATACTACAGATGTAACGGTCATAGTGGGTATGGGGCCTAGTTGCAAAACCACTAGGGGTAAGGAAGGTGAAGGTAATGTTGAACTAGTAGGGGTTGATGCAGAAGTGGGGATAAGGGAAGGAGAGATGGATACAGGAATGCCATATATCAAACGACTTGAGGAGTCCAGGGTGGAAGAGTGGGAAAGGTAGAACTGTAAGGCTATGGGATTCTAATCAAGGAGTCATTTGAATTCCTCATCACCTGTAGAAATGGTGGTAGGCAAGGTTGGATCCATGGGTTACATGATAGAGGGTGGTGAAGGACTAGGTGGGAGTGCTTGACGACTAGCGTGGAATATAAGAGCGTTAGCTTGGTTATGATTCAACACCATGTGAATGAATGTATATCACGTGATGTTGTAGCCTATATATGACACAAAAATTAGTATGAATGATAAAAATAGGTGTTTGTAGGTGGATTTGGGTAATGTATCATCCAAGAATAAGCACAGGGTAACTGACACCGGTTATGTATGATTGATGATGATTCAAGTGTAACCGATGCCGATTACTGTGGAAAAATAACAATTTGACCAAAAGGGGTAAAAACCTATGAATTTCAGATAAGTAAGCTATATCATGACCATTTATGATAATACAGAGAGTACAGAGACTCAGAAAAACTGAAAACAATGAAGAAGATGAGAATAGGTGTCCCTTGGGCAAGTTAACCAAAAGGATAGGGAACCAATGGTGGTTAGGTAAAACCAATGATGGTGGATAAACTGATGCCGGTTACTGTGAAATTTTGAAGAAAGTAAAAAAAAATATTTTTGTGAATTGAGATCAGATTAATGATCAACCCAGAATCCTGGAGATGATATAATGAAGTCTTGACACACTCAGAAGAAGTCAGAATACTCCAACTATGATTGTGGATTGTGTAAGGAAAAATAATGGAAAATGGAGAAATATATCCTCACACCTCAAAATTCACGTCAATCAAATGCTAAAAACACGTGTCCAACAAGTGATTTTTAATGTGTTGAGCTTATGCTATTTAGAAGATTGACTCATGAATTTAGAATAGAGTTTTTGGTGAGGAAGGATTCCTATAAAGAAGGATATCTAAGAGGAGAGGTTTTAGGTTATGTTATGGTAGGGGTGGGCCGTCCTCTGAGGTAATGACTGGAAAAAAGTAAACAGTTGGGTGCCCACTGTCAATCCACTGATTGTGTGATCGTTGATAGCTTCTTCTGGGTGAGATGTTGTTTAAGAAGATGTGCATTGTTTTCAATTTTGTGCAATTTGGTAGAAGAAGAAGAAAGAGAGTGCTTTTATGCGATTCTTTGTGTCAACCATCAGCTGGGCATGACTTCCAACATATAGGTTTCCCTCATTTTAATGTGAGCTAAATTCAACATACAAGGATGAAATGTAACTAATTTTAAACCCAAATTAACAAATTATGTTTGATGAAGCAAATGATGAACAAGTAGAAATGTACACTTTCACTACTTATGCGAATGCAAGAAATAAGAAATGGTCTATTTTAAGCACCAAAAAATAGATGTTGTTTTAGACAATTAGAAGAAGAGAGGATTACCAGGGAAAGAGAGTTAGTGTGAATACATTTAAAAAGTAAATAAACACACCATCTTTACCTAGGAATGAAGAAAAATGCATGGAACCCTAGATGGGTCCCACTGGGTGAGCCAAAATGTTTCACCATTTTCTTTACATTTTGAGATGAAACAGATAAGGGTAAGGCCCAAGGAGGAATACATGTTGTGTTTGTTTAGAGGTTGATGCGTGCATTCTAAATTCTTGATCCGATGCTGACTGTGAGAGATTCCTTTTGGCTGGAAAGAACTACTTGAAATAGAAAACAAGACCACTGAAGAAGAGTTAAACAATAAATGACAATGGACTACCTGGCGTTTGCTAGATCTGAGAAGTGTGACACTCCCTAGAAGGCTGGAAATCCACTATTTAAAACAAATTAATGTGAGAGATAAGCGAAGTCCTATTGTAGTTGATATGATTTGGGTATCTCATTCAAATAAAATAATCAAATCCAATCATAACAAGCTAGGCTATAGTCGGATTTGAAGCGTGAGGTGACGGTCAAGGTATTGGGACTAGTCAAGGTTAGCTTCTAGGTTTTCTAGGTCACTTGGTAGAAGGTCGTTTGGTTCTATTATTGGAAAAAGGCATGAAACATAGAGAATGATGTCGTTCTAGTGTAATCGATGACAACTTAGACAAAACCAATGATGGTCATGGGTAACCGGTGTCGGTAGGGTTAGGGTGAAAGGAACTCGATGAGATCTTATTGTGGGGATTGAACTGAAGCTAAACAGAGATGGAAGGGTGGATAAGGAGGTCTGTAAAGGTCTTAGATATACTCATAGGTGTACAAAAGGTGAGAATGGTTGATTTGATGGTGTGAGTAGAGGAATGGCTTAGTCTACAAGTAGGTAAGAGGTGGGAAACAAACATGTAAAGTATAAACTGATAGCAGAAATAACAAAGGCTATTATACTGAAATGGACTATGCTGGTAGAAGGTACACTTACTATGATGCAGGTTTGATGGTTGAATGGTGATAACAATTGATTAGAAGAATGGTGCTTGGTGCCACGGTAGTGCTTCCCAGAATGCTTTCGTGAGTGTAATACCTATGGATCTTTCCTGGTGTTGGCTATGGATGTCTGGCTACATGAAAAAGAATATGGTTCTACTTGCATGTAACTATCTTCTCATCTCCTTGATCTCAGAATGTGCCAACCCAGAAACAAGGTTTCTAAGGTGAATAAATGGTAACCGAAGACGGTTCTTGGTTGACCGACGTCGGTTTCAAGATGACCAACATTGGTTACGATGGGATTCCCTAGGTTTACTAAAAATAACATATATTGGCAATCATTTCTGCCATAGCTATCTATTCTTTTAGATAAAAGTGGAAGTTTCCTTTTTATGAGCGAGAATGTGGTTAAAGGGATAATAGGCATTGAATTTTAGGGTTGAACTAAGTTTTAGTTAGTTATGGAAACATGCCAAGAATAGGTCTAAGGTGAGGTGGCTAGGTGAGGTGTCTAGGTGAGGTGGAAATTACCTTAATTAAAATAATTAAGTAATGAATATTGTGAGGATGGGTATTAATTTAATTAAGTTAATTAAATTAATATTAATGTGGGGTGGAAGGGGCCATGGTTAGGTGAATATTTTTGAGTTGGTTATTTGACAAGGGGCCACGAGGAGTGTGACCCAATTTTGGTGTCTACAATTACAAAAAAGAGGGATAATCTTTTTTAATGGGAAAAGCTCTATAGAAAAATAAGGAAAGTAGAAGAAGAGGAGAAAAAGAAGGAAACTTGAACTCAAATTTCCAACCACCAACAGCAAGCAATAAATTCTCTGAAAAATCTAGGTGCCTTTAATTATCCACTGCAACACGTTGTTTTCCTTGTTGAAGAAAATATGGGCACCCATACTGCATTAAATGTTGGTATTTTTTCCACCTAGAATTGTATCTTTTATGTGTTAGAGATGTCCTCCACCTTTATGCATATTAGAGGATGCTGAGACCTTTCCATCGATATCAAGTTTGCAAAAATTTGATCATCATATCGAAAAATATGGAAATTTTAGTCTTCTACAGAAAATTATCATTTTCCTTTGATTCACAGCTTTTTCCTTTCAGTCTTGTGTGAATTTTGACTTCCGCGGTTCCTCCTTGTGTTTTTTGGCTTTTCCTACCTCTTTGCTTCATTCCACATCCTCTAATGCAGTGTAGCTTCATGTCAATAGTCACAATTTTTTTTTAGATTTTCTTTTTCTCACAGTTTTTTGTTTTAGTGTATCGCAGATTGATAAAACATCCACGACCTTGTTCTTTATAGTGCGTCTTGTGTTCTTCTTCCCGTGGCTTCATCAACTGCTCTATTTTGACCCGCAACCTCTACTAGTTTGGAGTGACTTTGAATCATCACCCATGGTTCCTTTTCTTTAATATGTGGCCTTATATTTTACATTCACAGAGTATTCAAGATTTTGTAGCATTTCATCTTTGGTCGTTGTATACTCTAACTCTTTGTGGCCTTCAATCCAAGTCTACAGAAATCCAAGTTCTATTTTTGCAAGGGGTGCAAAAATACACAACACTATACACCTTAGGTTACATCACCACTCCCTAATATTCATCTCGAGTAACATATGCTCTAGGATAATCATCATCTATTCTATTATTTTCTAGTGGCCTACACCTTAGCTTAAACCAGTGCATCCTCCTTACATTTTTTAGTGATATACACTTAGGGCTAAATCATCACATATATTTTCACCTTATATTGATATACGCTGAGGCTAAATCATCACTTATATGTTCATCTAGTCATGATATACACTTCATCTATAAGGTTCACACACACACATCGTCTCTAGATCACATATTATCAATTTACACATACACATTCATTCACAGCTCGCTAGACACAACACACACTATTTGACCATTTCCAGATGACTCACTCTCATTTATAATTCATTCTTCACTACTGAGTGGGAAAACAAAATGAACCTCACTACATACATTTCCATCCACTCGGGGGGCACGTGGCTCCTATCACTCCATTTTGCATTCCATCCCATCCATACACAGCATACTCCATTTTATGGTTGTTTTTATTCTTTCTTACTTTTTCTTGTTCATGGTCACTTTTTTACACATGCTAGTTAGTTTACTTGTATTTCATTTATCTATATCATCCACCAATGCACGTTCACCCGCTTTTTTCTAGCTGTTATTATAGATACAAGTCTTATACATGTGGCACAGATGCTCACCTCTACCCTTCCTACATCGGTCGCTGGGGGCATCCACATTTATCTCTTCTAGGTGTTATTGTTTCATTTTGTACTTAGCACTTTACATTACTTTCTTATACATGATTTTGACATACTATATATATTTCTAACATGCTAAAAGGTGCTTCATGTGAAGAATTTTTTATGAAGTGATATGTGTTTCCATACTTGTTTGTTACATTGTATATCATTGTTTTTTATTGTTTATGGGCCTTGCCCTATGTTTGGTGTGCACACTTGTCTATTGTTTGTGGCCATGATGGCCATGCATGTCTTGCTACATCATGAGTGATGTTCCATGTTTACGTCCCACTTTGTGTGGATTACTTATCTTCTTGCGTATTTAAATTACTTTACTTGGTAGCTTACACACTATTTGCATAGCTTATAC
The DNA here is from genome assembly GCA_019776745.2 of Taxus chinensis. Taxonomy (NCBI): domain Eukaryota; kingdom Viridiplantae; phylum Streptophyta; class Pinopsida; order Cupressales; family Taxaceae; genus Taxus; species Taxus chinensis. Next base: position 624,468,453 of record CM034156.1, on the reverse strand, counting down.
ATTGTTTTCTACATGCATACGTGTTTACACTTGTTTTTGGCTAGCCTTCTTTTTTGTGTGTGCCTTATTTTATACCAAGAAATTTTGATGGTTACAGTTTTTATGCAATTGGTCCTCTTTTGGGGTTGTATTCTACTATCAACAACATTGTATGCACCCCCAAAGAGGGGGGGGGGATCATTTAGGGATTTACATACTAACAAATCATATTTACACCAGTTTTGTTCAATCCATTTTCCACCCTTGGAATTGTGGGTTACATACAGAGAGTGGGTTTATACCAGTGCATGAACCCCATACATAGTGGATTTTATAGGACATGGTGTCCTTAGCATTCGTGGAAGTAGTTACAGGATTAGAGGTTATATTGGGTGTGCCTCTCTACACTACTTTGGCCAGTGGCATTAGATCACCTAAAAAACTAGGACATACAGAGATCTCTACACAATTAGACCTTCAAGGACACATAGCATTTCCTCCCTACACTTCTTTGGCCTATGACATGAGATCTCCCCAAAAACTCACAATACAAGATATCCTTCTATATTTTCTCTCTCGATATGGATCAGGTGCACATGTTCTATTTACATTTATGCGTTTTACATATACATGTGTCTTTTACATAGTTTTTTTACACTTACATACATATATATTTGACTACTTTATAATTTTCTCCTTGTAGGTCTAGTAGTATGAGAAACAAGTAGTTAATGGGGGGAAAAAACAAACAAGTGACAACAAAAGTGTCAACAACAACATTTTGCGATAGTACACATGCTTTACTAACCATGTAGGTACACTACACACTACAACAGCTACACATGTGTTCTACCATAGGTTCACTCTCATCACTTTTTTTGTACATATGTTTCATCTTTAGTTTCCACACTCCTCCATATTTTTATCATTCCACACTTTTTCTAGTCCTTCAGCATACCTTCTTTGTCAATCTACATCAACATCAAGTACACATCTCTATCAACGTTATGTTATCGAGATTTTTGCTCACTAATATAAAGTGGGGGGACAATGTAGTCACAAAATCATGCACTTTAGAAATTTATTTATCCCAATCTCGTACTACTATTTAGAAGGTTCTTGAGGTAAAAAAGTACTAATTAACCCCCATCCTTTAGCCACTTTATTTTCTCTTATTTCCTCATTACGAACCTCTTGCACCCTTATCCCCAATCAGATTTTGTTACCCCACGTTATTTTAGCCTCAGCTAGGGAGCCCAATTTCAAGGCACCCTGGTCCTACCAGGGGCACTCCAATCCTTATAAAGTTTTCCCACCACTCTTTGGGCTCTTTCTAGTCATTTTAAATTTTTATCTTTCTTTTGGTCGGTCTTTTTGAGGTTAATTATGAAATTAGACCAAGATAACCCTATAATTACAAAGTTAAGAGACCATAATGAGGGACCTAGCATCATTTCCTAGTATCACTTCATATAGAGTTGCATCCATCTATTTCATTAGATATCACTTGCATCCACATAGCTCCATGATCAAGGCACAAGGCTAGGACATATGCATCACACTTCATAGGGGGTGGGAGTTTATTCTATTCCATGCACATATTCTATTACATTTTCTACACATAGTTATTACTCACTACTTCACAAAGTGTGACTGACACAAAATCAACCAAGGACATTTTAACACACAATTGCACATAGAACTAAATCAGGTCTAAGATATAGTGCAACACTCAGTTAGTAAGTCCACCATTGTGGTAGCTAAGGACAGTCTGACCCCTTCATATGCATTCTTTTTTTTTTAAGGTTTGATGTTTATTTTTGGGTCTTGTAGGTCTTTCTTCCATCTTGAGATATCAGTGACATTCGGCACAATACAACAGAATTGATGTAACAAGCATCGAACATTGTGGATTACCTTTCAGCCTTGTGAAGACCAGATTTAGAGCTTTCATACAGACTAAGGAGCCCAAACTATAAAGCAGAGCACCCGCAAGCACCCCATACCTCTTCCAAGTGTTACAGTCCAGCTATATCCTCCAACTCCATCATTTTTGAAACTCCTGCATAGTTTTTCTTGCATCTGATTTTTATAGTCTCCTCTGTAACAAATTTATGCTACTTTGTCAAATCATCTGAGTTCTTTCCTTTCTCTCTCTTGCATATTAGGGTTTCTATGTTTATTATTTTTATTACTTGTTATCCAAATAACTCTCCTAGTTATCTAGATAACTTATATTTTCATTCAAACTCTGATATTTTACATTTCAAGTTGCGTTCACTCAATATTATTCTTTTGATACCTTGACATAGCTGCAAATCTTATATGTACCCTTGTGTACCTTACTACTTCTCCCTTTGTATTTTTATATCTCCTTTTCCATTTTCTCTTGCACTTCCTCTTTCCTTGCACTCCTTCATGTGCCCAATAGATATAAAGAAACTAATCTAAATAAATATGGGAAGGTGTAGATCCAAAGGTACTTACTGGTGTTTTTTAGACCTAGTGGTTAGATGGAGTTGATGGTTGATCCATGGCTGTGCTTCCAATAATGTTACCATGAATGTTTGCCTTTCAAATTAGTGTTTGGTTAATGGTTCAGGGTGTCTGGGTGTGCAAGAGTGCTCTGGTGTGTACTTGTATGCAGATCTCTCTTCTTCAAGGCTTGAATAATTATTCCAACTTCTCAAACAAGGTTACCAAAATGAATATATGGTAACCAATGATAGTTTAAGGTGACTAGCATCAGTTTCAGGTTGACCGGCATCGATTAAGGTGGAATATCCTAGGTTGCCAAAATAGCAAATCATAGCTATCTTTTGGCCAATTCTTCCCTTTGTTGCAGATCGAAAATATTTTTTTCTGCGTAAGTGTGCATGTAGTTAGAGGAATAATATACATTTAGTGTTAGGGTTAGACTAAATATTAGCTAGTTATGGTAAGTGGATATTGAGTCCTAGTAAAAGGGAAACATGCTAAGAATAGGTTTATGATGAGGTGTTTAGGCGAGGTGGAAATTAGTTTAATGAAAGTAATTAAATAATGAATATTGTGAGCATGGGCCTTAATTTAATTGAGGGTAATTAAATCAATATACATGTGGGGTAAAAGGAGGGTGTGACCTGAATTTGATGTCTACGTTTTTCCCCTTTTTGTTGCATAGCTTGTAATGGTAAGCGATGCTGACAAAAATAAGAAATGATTGCTCCATGTGTGGGTGAAGGTGATCCCCCTAAAACCAGGCACTGATGAGGTGTAATATGGAATCAGTGAGTGGGTTGATAAATGTGTAGTTGATGGAAGTGAAGGTAGGTGGGGAAGGGTAGTGGTAAACTCGGGTAATAGGTAATAGGCCAGGGTCCAAAATCAGGTAATGGGAAATGACAATCAAACACACGCACACATATAAATTATAACGTGATATGAGGTTGAAGAGCTTGCAAAATCTACATCATCCAAGGTTTATAGGTTTATCCAAACAAGGGGGAAGTGATTTAGGTATCAAAGGTTTAGGCTATGGTCTGGAAACACAATATAGGTTAGGTGTAGGAATGTTTAGGTATGTTCAAGTACACCAAAGGTTTGGGTCATGATAAACAACACAACAATAGGAAAGGTATGATTATTAGGCTAAAGTAACATAGATAACAACATCGCAAGCTATAACAAGTACATAAGGTCAATGATCACACCAAGTAGGTCAAGTTCAGAAAAATAGGTCATGGCATGGGTAAGGCCAAGGTATAGGTAAAATAACAAATCCTAAGATGTAACTAAGGAAAGTTAGGGGTAGTGTGGGCTTGTAGGTATGGTTCAATAGGTTTCTGTATTGATAAAAGGTGTTTGACCACTAATGGTTGCAGGTAAAAATAAACTTATCAATGACAAATGGCTATAAGGGTTGACCGATATCAGTTATATGGTAACTAACGTCGGTTAGCTAGGGCACAAATATGACCGATTTCAGTCATGTCGAATTGGGGTTAAAAAAGGAAAATTCCATATTTTACAAAATCATTTGTAATTTTCCAATTGTAAAAAATGATAGAAGAGAGGTAGAAAGTTGGAAAGTGATAGAATGAGATAGAGAGTTGAGTTAGTGATCCTCGTAGTGGGTGATTGGAATTTGGTTGGCAGGTCCATGAGATCAGGTCAAGTTATTCGATTGGTTGTGAGGATGAGGTGTTTATTTAGGCATGACAGAGGTCGAGAGAGGGTTTGGGTGGACCACTGGTGCAGCGGCTAGACATACCACCAAACTGATGGTAATGAGATGAGGCTGGATTCTATCATGATCCTTCATTTGTTGACTTAATAGACATTGAAATGGGGTTGGGTGAAAATTTAGGAGTAATTTTATATTTTGGATTTTATGGGTAAAAATGATGAAAATGAGGGGTGGGAAGGTCCAATGTAGGTTAAATATGATTGGGAATGAAGCTAGGATAGGTTTGGGTAGGTTAGAGTAGGTTAGAGTAGGTACTTAGGTTAGATTTCAGAATTTTTGGAGAAATAGGGCAGGGGTTTGCGGATTTAGATGCCGTGATAGTGACCGACAAAGATCAAGGGTTGGCTAACATTGGTTAGCCTTGGCCAGCATTGGTCAAGTATTAGGTGACCGGTGCCGGTTATGATGGACCGATGTTGGTCAATAGTGACCGATGCTGGTTGGATCTTGGGAAAAATAGGTCAACAAATGAGATAGTATGGGAGTGAACGATAGGGAATGAGATGTAATGGTAGGTTTAGTGAGAATGAGTAAGGTAATTTTTCAAATAGGTATTTGTTGAGGGATGGGAAATTGGGATGAGGGGAAAAGGGGTAGTCATGAGGGTTGGGATGTGGTTATAGGGAGTAAGTAGTAAGGGTCTTGGTAATACGATAGTTGGTTAAGTGTGATGTTGGGTAAAGTCAAGGCTTGACAATGTTATGACTTGTTCAAAAAAATATTTTTCCAAATAGTGTGCATGTGTAAGAGAAAAATAGATAAGGTAAGGGTGAGGAGAAATACGTGTGAGTGAAATTGGAAGGTGGAGTGTGCTTGTTCTGATTTCCCAATCCAATGCTAATTGCAAGAACTTCATATTTGCTAGGAGGAACTACTTACGAATACAAACAAGACCACACAAGAAATATTAAACAATATATGTTAGTGGACTTCCTAGTGTATGCTAGATTTGGGAAGTGTGATACTTCCTAGATGGTTGTCAATCCACTATTTAAAACAACTTAATGTAAGAAATAATATGAACCAAAAATGTCCTACTGTAGTTGATATGATTTAGGTATCTCATTCAAGTACAATAAAAAAATCTAATTTAATAGGCTAGGTTAGGATCAGATCTGAAAGTCAAATAGGTAAATAAAGTGGTTGGGATAGTTTAGGGTCAAGCTTTAGGTCATTTGGGTTGTTTGGTTGAATGGTATGAGGTTGTTGTTATAGGTAGGTTTTCTATACATAGAGACTAATGTCAGTATGGTATGAACGATGCTAGTTGAGAAGAAACTGACAACAGTTTTGGTTAACTGGTGTCAGTAGAGTCAAGTTGGTAGAAACTTAGTGAGGGTGGGTTTTGGTGATTCTTTGGGATTGCCCATGGAATGGACAAATAATTAGGAGGTACATGACAATGTTGGGGGTAGTCAGAGGTGTCTGGATTAAGGCATGGGGGGTTGGGAGGTTATAGGTGGTTGGGTAAGTTGATTGACAAGGAGGTGAGAGGTGATGGGATGTAAGGGAAACTAGAACTCTCCAACAGATATGAAGAAACTAATCTAAATTAATATGGGAAGGTGTGGATCCAGAGATACTTACTGGTGTTTTTCAGACCTCATGGTTGGATGGAGATGATGGTTGATCTGTTGAACCGGTGGTCAGAGCCACAATTGTTCTTATCGAAATGGTACCACCGCGAATTCTTTCCTTTCATATAAGTTCTTAGTTGTAGGTTCAGGATGTTTGGGTGTGCAAGAGTGCTCTAGTGCATGCTTGTATTAAGATCTCTCTTCTTCAAGGCTTGAATAATTATTCCTACCTATAAAACAAGGTTACCAAATCAAATATATGGTACGTGATGACGGTTTAGGGTGACCAGCATTGGTTTCAAGTTGACCAGTGTCGGTTAAGGCAGGATATCCAAGGTTACCAAAATAGTAGATCTTGGTTATCTTTTGGCTAGTTCTTCCCATTGTTGTGGATTCAAAATGGATTTTTTCACATAAGTTTGCATGCGGTTAGAGGAAGAATAGGAATTTATTGTTAGGGTTAGAATAAGTCTTAGTTAGTTATGGTAAGTGGATATTGAGTCCTAGTAAAAGGGAAACATGATAAGAATAGGTTTATAATGAGGTGTCTAGGTGACGTGGAAATTAGTTTTATTAAGGTAATTAAATAATGAATATTGTGAGCATGGGCCTTAATTTAATTGAGGGTAATTAAATTAATATACATGTGGGGTAAAGGGTGTTTGTGACCTGAATTTGGGGTCTACATTTTCCCCCTTTTTTGTGTATCGTCTTATTAGTAAGTGATGTTGATAAAAACAAGAAGTGATTGCTCCATGTGTGGGTGAAGGTGATCCCCCTGAAACCAGGCACTAATGAGGTGTAATATATAATCGGTGAGTGGGTTGATAAATGTGTAGTTGATGGAAGTGAAGGTAGGTGGGGAAGGGTAGAGGTGAACTTAGGTAATAGGTAATATGTCAGGGTCCTAAATCAGGTAATGGGCAATGACAATTAAACACACGCACACGTATAGATTGCAACATGGTACCAAGTTGAAGAGATTGCAAACTCTACATCATCCAAGGTCGGTAGGTTTATCCAAAGAAGGGTGAAGTGATTCAGATATCAAGGTATAGGATATGGTTCGGAAAACACAATGTAGGTTAGGTGCAGGAACGTTTATGTATGTTCTGGTACACCAAAGGTTTGGGTCATGATAAACAGCATGGAAATAGGCAAGGTATGGTTCTTAGGCTAAAAAAACTTATGTAACAACATTGCAAGGTATAGCGAGTACATAAGGTCGATGGTCACACCAAGAGGTCAAGTTCAGGAAAATAGGTCGTGGCACAGGTAAGGCCGAGGTATGGGTAAGATAAAAAATCCCAAGACGCAACAAAGGAAATATAGGGGTAGTTTGGGCTTGTAGGTATGGTTCAATAGGTGTTCATAATTATAAAAGGTGTTTGAGCACTAATGGGTACAGATAAAAGGTAGCTTAGCAATAGAAAATAGCTAGAAGGGTTTACCAATGCCAGTTATAGTGTGACCAACATCAATTGGTGGGGTCAAAAATATGGCCGATGTCAGTCAGGTCGATTGGGTTTATAAAATAAAAATTCCTTATTTTATGGAATCATTGTTGTGTTGTGAATTTTGAGAAAATGATAGAGCCGTTTGACCTATTTTCACCTTTCTAAGAGAGAAGGACAAGGCATTGCACCGGGATGAGGTGGAGATTACGAGTTGGTTAGAGTAGCTAGTAGAGGGGTTCATGAGAGAGGTGTGATTGATTTTATTGGTTGGAGGTGAGGAGTGGATTTATTCATGGCAGAGGCAGGAGAGGGTTCAGGTGGGCCACCAGTGCAGTGTCCAGACATACCACCATAGTAACGGAACCAAGATGAGGTAAGATTCAATCTAATTCTACTCTTGTTAGTTGAATAGTTTACAGAATTTGGTTTGGGTAGAAATGGTTTTGGGTAGGAATTAAATTTGAATTTGGAAGTAAAATTGATGAAATAGGAAGGGTAGGAAGTCCAATATGGGTTAAATAGGGGTAGGGAGATAGGTGGTGGATATTTTGGTAGGATAGAGTAGGTATTAATGTTAGTATAGTCAAATTTTGAGAAATGGTGGGATGGTTTTGTGGTTTTGGTCTATGTGATAAAGACCAACGTCAATCAAGGGTGACCAATGTCGGTCAACCAGAGTCAACATTGGTCAAATAGTAGGTAACTGATGCCAGTCGTGATGGACTGATGCCAATCACTGGTGACTGATGTTAGTCATCTTTTGAGGAAAAATAGATTGAGAAAGGGTTATGATGGGAGGGAAAGAGAAAGAGAGGCAGTGAGGTATAAATGTAAGTGTGTTGAGAATAGGTAGGGTAAAAGGTATATATGATATGAGTTGATGGGTGTGGAAGTGGGATGGGGGAAAGGGGTAGGTCGTTAGGGTTGTGGGGAAATAAATACTAATAATTTTAGGAATAGGTTAGTTGGGTAAGTGATATGTTAAGTGTGGTCAAGATTTAATAATGGTGTGGTTTGTTGGGTGTAGGCTAGGGACCTATTGTTGATGAGAGATAGATTATTGCCTCTGTTACGAGTGGTATGAGGGAGTGTGATGGCAAAGGAGTGGCTTCACGTTATATATGTTAGCCTAATTAGGGCGAGACATTATAGGCACATAGTTTGGGATCTAATTTTTATGGTCACACTCATCAACAGATGGGATTTAGTGACCAAAACATTTCATCTACTGACGAGTGAGATCACAGTCACCCTAGAGGATGTGTATAGGATCTTATGATTACGGATATTGGGGACATATGTTTATTTTTTTACCTTAAAGGCATCATAGGAGCTCATGTTGTGGTTTTTGGAGAGGGGAAGGAAGAGATAAGGTTCCATAGCGTGAGCCTGCGTTATGGAGATATATACATGGTCCATCCTGAGGAGATGAGGTTAATGGTTCTAATTATGGAGGTAGTGTGCTGTTTTGCACTTCCAGATTCGGAAGGCGGGAGATTCCCATGGGCATTGATGGGTATTCTCTATGATATGATGGAGGATAGGACCTGTTTTTCTTTAGCACTATCATACTTGGTGTAGTTATACATGGAGCTATGGTCCTATAGGAGGCTATGGAGGTTTAGTTTTTGTTGTAGCTTTCTTCTTCACTGTTGGGCATATGAACACATCGTATGTGCACGTCCAGTTGGTATTCCCTAGCCTGATGTATTTAAGGAGGGATTGGTTCAAGTTGGCTACAAGAATTGGGTGCCTATTGTTGGAGAGCGCAGGGTTGTTAGGGCTACACACGGTATAGCATATTATAAGGGAATACTAGAGGGGTTTTCCAGAGTGGACATCATTTGGATGCCGTATGTTATCTTCCCTTCATACAGGCAGATGGTAGTAGAGTTAGACGAGCCACAGTTGCTCAGATGGATAGAGGGATGTCATGCTAGAGAGCATGAGATGATACCCATGGATAGGGTCAAATGGCAGTATGGGCTGCCTCAAGATATGCTTCCACCATTCCCTTAGTATAGAAGAGAGGACGTGGAGAGGCCTATGCCTCTATCACATCCGATGTTTCTGATAGGGCAGGAACAGTAGGAAATGGTGGATAGTGCAACTATGAGAAGTACCATCGAGGCTAGGGCAGCCTGATATAGTCACGGTTGTGGTTCAGAGGGACACATTACAGGGGAAGGTGGCTACCCTTCTGACACATCTGGGAGTAGTATAGGGGAAGCTGATAGGATCTAAGGCACATGTTGCCACATAACATGCATAGGTAACATCCCTTCAGGCCTATGTTGCACAGGGATAGACACTTACATAGGGTGGAGATGGATATGGGAAACACGTGGCGACCCTACAAGCATAGGTAGCAGTTTTGTAGGGCCATTTGGCCACTACACAGGTGGTGGCCTTATAGGCCTAGGTCACAAACACATACATCCTCACATACCTAGGGAGAGGGTCCCATTTTACATGTAGCTACGGGAAAGGGTCTCATGGTACATGGAGGAGGGAAGGGGTCACATATACCAGGCTTGAGGCTACCAGTAGTAGGATAAGGCTCACACATTGTTGTGAGACCTATGACAACCCCACAGGTAGTATTGATGTCTAGATTAAGGGATGCCCTGAATGAGGCTAGATACTACTAAGATCATTTGAATGCTATTGGGATAGACGTCCCTTCCTATGCAGAGTATAGGGTACATCATGCCTTGAGTGAGAGGATGAGATCTTGCACACATAGTGTAGAGATTACAGGGGGGCAGTGAACCTAGAGACAAGGTCAGGGTGAGGCCACTAGTTCATAGAGGCTTGACCCAACTATAGGCTAGGCAGAGGCGAGGGCAGAGATATTATGGCATTGCGTTGGGCTGGAGGAGAGTAGATAGATGATACTGACATGGACATAAAATGGGCCAACAATTGATGTCGTCATGTTGATTATTATTTTTTATATATATCGGCTTGTGTGTTGATGATGGTGAGGTTGTATATGAAATTTTTTGAGATACTGGTATTTATTTGTATTTGTGTATATATGTATTGATGCATAGACTCTACCATTTATATAGTTGATGATGTTTATTGGATGGATGATGTACTTGTGTTGTAAAATTTTAATTGTTATATGTATATGGGTGGAAACTAGGTGGATTAGGCATGGTGGAGTCAGGTTGGTTTAGGCATGATGGAGTCAGGTCAGTTTAGGCATGATGGAGTCAGGTCAGTTTAGGCATGATGGAGTCATGTCGGTTTAGGCATGATGGATTTAGGTTAGTTTAAGCATGATGGAGTCAGGTCAATTTAGGCATGATGGAGTCAGGTTGGTTTAGGCATGATGGAGTCAGGTCTATTTAGGCATGATGGAGTCAGGTCAATTTAGGCATGATGGAGTCAGTTTAGTGTAGGCATGGTTGATTATGTTTTTAGCTTCGATTGAATTTCCAAGTTATTGGTAACATGGGAAATAAATGATGAGATATATGTATGTTATGGTGTAAAATTCAAAAAATGTGATATTATAGAAATGTGGAATGATTGATTAGATGTTTTGATGGTGTGATAAAATGGTAGATATGTATGTGTGCTAAATTTCCAAGATTTGTGAAAAATGGAAACTAATTATGGTAAAATGTCAATAGACAAACATATAGGAGGAAATGGGCTAGGTTAAAGAGTGGCTGAGCTAACCTCCAAGGGCCCCATGCCCTAGGAGTGCTTCCTACATATCCCCAGTGAAAAGGGGCCTCAAGCTGATGTAGTTCTCCCATAATCTTGGGAAGCATATGATGAATTAAAGGAATGGGTTGGTAGGTTTTAGGCATGATTGATTCTAGGTCATAGGCATGGTTGAGTCTTAGGTGATATGCATGGTGAAGTCTTAGGTGATATGCATGGTTGATTCTAGGTCATAGGCATGGTTGAGTCTTAGGTGATATGCATGGTGAAGTCTTAGGTGATAGGCATGGTTGATTCTAGGTCATAGGCATGGTGGAGTCTTAGGTGATAGTGGAAATATTTTAAAATGTAGGTGTCGATGGTCTAGTCCAATATAGGGTAATCAATAAGTAATAAAGAAGGTGAATAGTAAGAGGTGGAAAAAGAGACAATTAATAAGAAACCTAATGAGTCTACCATACCCAAGATGGTCTTATAAACATAAGACCCTAAAGGCATGTCATAATAGACTATTCTAAGGGTGAAGAAAGTCACATGATCATGAAATGTCGTAGTTACGGTGAGTCCCTTGAGTAGATAGAATAATAGGATAAAAAAGCAATAAGGCGAAAATAAGTGGTTTAGTGTAACTTAGCATACAACAATATGTTTACCTGGAAAGAAACCCATAGTCAAAAATAGGTAAGTCCATTACAAAAATTTATCATTTTCTTCATTTGTTTTGATTTTGATAGATTGGTCGATGTGGGAAGTCTATATGGGATGAGTATATTATCTCCTTGAGGTCTTTGTGAAGCTGATCGATGCGATAAGCTTCTAAACATTTTATTGTATTTTTACAATGACTTGAAATAGTTGTCCTTCAATGGAGCAGTTTATTTATAGTAGCGAGATAAAGAGAAGAGATGTCCCTTTTGAGGGATTCGTTTGTTTACTGGAAGTTTGACTCAAGGAGTTGAATCCCATTTTTCTTTTGGATGTTTTAAGTCATGGACAAGACTATAGAGGAAGATTAGGTTCTTGTTTAGAAGAAAAAACCATAACACATAGAGCTTAACTATAAAAGAGATGGTTTCAAGTGGACAAATAACCATGGAATTCCATATTTGAAAAAATATTAAAATTATCCATGAGAATCATGCCTTGAGTAGATCCGTGGTACTCATATTGAAGATAAGGTTGAAAGGTGATGGGTAATCACATGCTTCTTGTTTAGTCATTGATCCTCAAAACGGGTAACATGGAAGGTGAACGACACTCAAGGGACGAGTGTTCAATAGGGAGAAGTTGGTATAGGAATTGATTTCAACAATAAAATGGTCTAATATGTAAGGCATTAAGGGGTTCAAGTTTGGTTTTACCTTCAAGTGAAGACAAATGATAAGCACCTGATCCATAGGCATGAGTTAACGATATAAGGTCCAAGCCAATTAGGAGCATATTTTTCCCGTTTACTTTTCTCTTCCTTAGATTACATGTTGATTTTCCTTCAGGATGAGGTCCCCAACTTGGAAGGTTTGTTTGTGGACATGTTTATCATAGGCACATTTGATACATTTTTAGTAGATTTGGAGATGGTCAAGAGCATTAAGACAATGTTCATCTAACAAATCAAGTTGTGCTAAACGTTCCCTAGTGAAATTCATTATCATTGAGCATGTACTTTAGTGAGATGCAGAGAGATGGAATTTGGACTGTGAGAGGCAAGCACAACCTCAGTACCATAGACTAGTGAGAAAGGTGTGGTAGAAGTTGAAGTGATAATAGTAGTGTGTTAAGCCCACAAAGTGAAAGGAATGTGCGTAGGCCAATCCTTCCCAGTATCATCAACTACTTTCATAAGAATTTTTTTCAAGGTTTTATTGGTTGATTTTTCTTGGCCATTTGTTTATGGGTAATAAGGTGATGAGAAACCTGAGTTGAATGCCAAAAGTGTCGCAAAGCTTTCGTAGGTTTTTTTTTGAATTGCTTTCCATTATTAGTGATGAGGTGGTGAGGGACACCAAAGTGACAAATGATGTGATGGTTGATAAATTCACATATTTTCTCAACTTTTGTAGAAATGAGGGGAATGAATTCTACCTATTTAGTGTAGTATTTAGTAGTGGTTATAATCCATTGATGGCATTGTGAATAATTAGGATTGATCTCTCTAACAAGATCCAAACCCCATTGAGAGAAAGGCCAAAGGCCTCGTGTGACCTTTAAGGAATGACTAGGTGTGTGATGAAGATTGGCATGTTACTGGCATTTTACACAACATTTGACATAGTCACAATAGTCATGGTTTAGGGTTGGCCAATAATAGCAAAGGAAAAGAATATGTTTAGCGACACCTAAACTACTAAAGTGACCTCCAAAAATTCCGTTGTGAACTTCCTTGATGGTGTAAGGAATTTAAGAACTTGTAAGGCATCGTAAGAGAATACCATAAAAGACACACTTATAAAGGAGACCACCCATGATGACATACTGAGAGACACCTTTAAGAAGGGCACATTGTCCATTATGAGTGAGATTTAGAGGTAGAATGGAAAGGAAAATGTAGTCTGCAAACTGTTTTATACCAAAGGTCACGTGGGTCAGGTGTAATGGTTCTGACGGAGTTGACCACATGAGATAAATAAGAGGGTGATTGTAACCTTTGTATTGTGACAAAGATTTTGGAGTTGGCATGTAAAGCGGATATCTAATAAGCCAGGCAGGCCATCGCATCCACAAATTTATTGGTAGAATGTGGGGTGGTTTGAAGTTCGTAACGGTCAAAAGTAGTCAAAAGCATGTCGACATGACATTTTTACCTTTGCAGTATTTTATTACAACACTAGTATATACCATTGACTTGGTTGACAACCAGTTGGGAATCACTAAAGATATTAGTTCATTTAACATCTGGGAGATGGCAGTTTGAAGGCATAATACAAGTACTTCATATTAGGTGATGTTTTTAGTGCAACCAAAATCTAGTTTGAAACATAAAGGCATAGGTTCACCATCAAGAGGAATGAGGATAACACCTGCACCACCTCCAGGCTGACATTTGGAACCATTAAAGAATAAGGTCATCTAGTAAGTGGTATCATTCAAAGAGAGGGTAGCAATGGATTAGTTAGGAAAATCAAAGTTAGAGGGTTGATTTCTAGAAAGAGGTGCATTTTCTCATTGGTCAGCGATGGATTTACATTTGACAGAATTTTGATGGATGAATTTGAGGTCAATGTCTACAAGAAGCATGAGCCAATGTGTCATGTTGATGTTGGTAAGGTTTGGCATACATATAATGTAGAGGGTCAGTGTTAGTGACAACAAAGGTTTTGTGGTTGAGTAGGTAATGATGCATTTTAGTGGTGACAAAAACTAAGGCTAATTAAAAAAATTCATCGTGGGTGTAACTAGTCTCGTAGTCTAGAAGTGTATGGCTTATTTAATAGACTGCATGTTCCCTATGTTTTTTATCATGATGAGTGAGCATGGAACCTAAAGAATGATCAGTAGTAGAAATGTACAAGTAAAATGGATGGTCCTCCTTAGGAGGAATGAGCATTGGTGGTTGGAGAAGGTAATATTTTTTAGGTAAAGGATTTGTGGCATTCATCATCCCATTTGAATGAGATGTCCTTTTTGAGGAGATAATGAAATGGTCGACAATGGTCAGAAATTTGTGAAATGAATTAACGTATAGATTCCAACTTACCTTAAAAACTTTGAAGTTGACGAAGATTATTAAGCGGAGGAATTTCAAGAATAGTCTACCCTTTAGCAGGATCAAATTCTATGTCACACAAAGAAATGGTGAAACCAAGGTATTTTCCTAAAAGTACCACAAAGACACACTTTTTAAGTTAAAAGTGAACACAATACTTAATGAAGTGGTCAAAGATGACCTTAAGGACTATTAGGTGTTCGTTCTGACATTTGGATTTTGCAAGAAGTTCATCCATGTAATCTTCTAATATGCGATGCATGATTTCATGGAAGATATTAATCATGGCTCGCTGATATGTAGCACTATCATTTTTAAGGCCAAAAGGAATGAATCAATAGCAGAAGGTCCCCCAAGGAGTGATGAAGACAATTTTATGTTTAACTTCTAAAGCGAGTAGTATTTTATTACAACCCTAGAAATCGTCCATGAGTGATAGAATCTCATTGTAACACCCTAAACTATTTTTACTTCCTCCTGAGCATTCAAGTGTTGATATATGATTTCTTCTGTAAAAGGATGTGTTCCTTTGATTGTGAAGTCATGCTTGATATGGATTGTATCTTCTTTGCATTTGAAGATATTTGACTGAGCCAGGATATGCTTGGACTCTTTTATTTCTTTCATTTTTAGCACCTGAGTTTAATCTAATTTCAGAATGAATTGTGGATTTACCCATCTTATGACTCAGACTTGGATCAGTTGCATTGATCCAAGAGATAGTCTCGTAGTCTAGAAGTGTATGGCTTATTTAATAGACTGCATGTTCCCTATGTTTTTTATCATAATGAGTGAGCATGGAACCTAAGGAATGATCTGTAGTAGAAATGTACAAGTAAAATGGTTGGTCCTCCATAGGAGGAATGAGCATCGGTGGTTGGAGAAGGTAATATTTTTTAGGTGTTAAAGGCTTTGTGGCATTCATCATCCCATTTGAATGAGACATCCTTTTTGAGGAGATAATGAAATGGTTGATAGTGGTCAGAAATTTTTGAAATGAATTAACATATAGATTCCAACTTACCTTGCAAACTTTGAAGTTGACGAAGATTATTAAGCGGAGGAATTTCAAGAATAGTCTACACTTTAGCAGGATCAAATTCTATGTCACACAAAGAAATGGTGGAAACCAAGGCATTTTCCTAAGAGTACCGCAAAGACACACTTTTTAGGTTGAAAGTGAACACAATACTTAATGAAGCGGTCAAAGATGACCTTAAGGACTGTTAGGTATTCGGCTTGACGTTTGGATTTTGCAAGAAGTTCATCCATGTAATCTTCTAATATGCGATGTATGATTTCATGGAAGATATTAATCATGGCTCACTGATATGTAGCACTATCATTTTTAAGGCCAAAAGGAATGAATCAATAGCAGAAGGTCCCCCAAGGAGTGATGAACACAATTTTATGTTTAACTTCTAAAGTGAGTAGTATTTTATTACAACCCTAGAAACCGTCCATGAGTGATAGAATCTCATGGTTGGTGGTGAGATCAACTAGTTGGTCAATGGCTGGTAGAGGAAAGTCATATTTGGGGCAAGTGAGGTTGAGGTCATAGAAATCTATGCAAATGTGGAGTCCCCTGTCACTTTTGTGATAGGATCGATGCTAGAAATCCATTGGGGATAGTCAATGGGTAAGATAAAGGAAACCAAGAGAAGGTGTTAAAGTTCTTCTTTGACAAGAAGAGCAATGTGAGGATGCATTTTCTGCAGCTTCTATTTTATGGGTTTGGCATCAAGAATGGTAATGATATGATAGACCAAAATTTTTGGGTCAATACTAGGCATATCAACATAGAAACAAGAAAATTCATTTTTATGGTCTCGGAGGAAAGTAGTAAAATCTTCCTATTCAACAGCATCTAAAGATTGGCCTATCTTTAGAATGTTCAGGTCGTCCTAAGTGTTAATGTTGATTTCGATAGTTTAGTCATTCAACATGGTTTGCATCTCAGAAGGTAACAACCGGTGAATACAAGAATATTCTGCACCAAGGTAGGTGAGGATAGACTCATCATCCTAACATTAAACAATGTTAATAGAAGGTGTATGGTAATTGATCATGTCAAGATACAGGAAGGGAAGAGAAGAGGGAACCTCGCCATCGTGTTGATAGGTCAGAGGTCCCAAGGAAATTGTGTTTATGAAAAAAAATTAGGAGGAATAGATTCAGGATCTATGGACTCCATGGATGAAGGTGGTGACGTTGGTGAATGGGGTGAAAAAAAAATTTTCTTCCTCAATGAGGTCAATGTGGGCCTTCTTGGGAGATGGTGCAGAAAATCCAATGCCACTATGATAGTTGTGTTTATGGGTGGTACATGAAATGACGGTATGGTGGCCTTATTCCTAAAAATCAAAACCAAATCCTTTCCATGCACAACGTTGAAGGAAAGTGCGAGTGAAGAGACAGTTAGTAAGAGATTGGAGGTCAAATGGAAACCTTCATGTTTGGGATGGAGGTTTAGGTGAATAAGTGGCAGTATCAAGTCCCTCATGTGTTAGGTTAGTGTGAAGGTTGGGAGGACCATAACAAAAAACCTCACCTATGCAGTAGTCATAACTAAGGTGTTGGCATAGGTTTTCATACACTTTTGGAGTGAGGAATGTGTCGATATTGTATAGGTGGTACTCCCCCAAAGTGATGCATTGAAAAAAACCTTCTAAGGGATTAGTAGTTGATATGTGGGTGGTGGGGATAGATGACTCACTTGATGATTGGGCAGGAGGGGTAGCGGTTGGTTAGGAAGTAGAGGGTTTAGATGTAGAGGTTGAGGTGATAGTAGGAATAGAATATTTAGATGTGGTAGAGGTGGTGGCAGCATTGCTGGATGGGTTCGTGGGTGAAGGAGAAGTGGGGATAGTGGTAGATGCCTTGATTGGTACAAGTAGATAGTTGGGTCGGTACAACATGTTACAATTTTTTAATGGTGACAGGTCAGTAGGGATGGTATAGTTATGTCCTTTGTGTTTGAATTTTACACAACATTGTAAATTTGAAGGGACACAACCCATGACGTGAATCCAAGGTCTTTCGAGCAATAAGTTATCCTAGAACTCTCCCTCTAAGATTTAGAATAGTTCTGGGATAGTGCAAGGGCCTATGCAAATGTGAAGGCTAATGGTGCCAAGTGTAGACACGAAAAACACATCACATTTCATCATCTTCCTCCAAAATAACCTAATAACCACATTCTACATGGGCGATCGATTTAACCTTAATTTAGTCACTCACACCCCCTTTCACACATCACAAAGATCCTGATTCACATACCCAAGGATTTAATTAACATCAATTAATTAAATTCCCCCTTTTACCCACTCATCAAGGCCACACCACCATGCCACTGCACCGGACACCTCACTTAACCACCTCACCAACCCACTAGCCCACTTGCACCTTCACCTCACCATTCCACTCCCTACCTTTCCCAAACCTTGCCCATACCCTTCTAGAATTCCCTAATAGTGGCCACCCCACTCATAAGACCTATCTTTGTCTTATTGCCCATTCTTAAAGCGGAGGACGCATGTGCTCCACCACTCAAAATCAAGTGTGGAAGGCATATTCCCCACTCTTAAAAAACCAACTCCCCCCAACATAACTGGTGTCAGTTATAGTCTGACTGATGTCAGTCAAGTGGGATCGGCACCGGTCATCTGCAAATACCTAGTCCCAAATCTTTTCAAGGGGTTGGTAATTTTTGGTTGATTCTTACATTACTGGTTAGTGGGCATCAAGCATTGAAGTTTGCATAATCATTGGATACTGGTGAAAACACAACAAAGCTTACAGAACTCCTGTAACACCTTTTCAAACTGTTATATTCCCCTTTTACATTAAAAGCATTGACATGTGATTTTTCAGGACAAATGTATGTTTCATGGATGTTAAAAAAACATGCTTGCCATGGATAAATCATTTCTACTCTTTTATTGTAGGGCTGATATGATGTTGCTTGCAATAATTTGTTTCACTTCTTATGAGTAAGTTATAATCTAGTTTGAATGGTTGTGAACTTAGCCTTTGAAATTGGACTCATCCTTGGATCATTTCCATTAATCCAAGGTATGTTTTAAATCTTCTTATCTAAACTGAATGAAAAACTGACATTCAATGATTAAGAGACTTAACGGGCTGAACTTGTGTTTGTTGCAAATTCTTTACTATCTCGAAATACCGTGCCTACATTTTGTTTTGTGTTGTGCTCAAATCTTCTTGATTGACCCTTGTAAGATGCCTAATGGCATTAGGGGAAACCTGCTTCAGGATTCTAGAGAAAGAGATAAAAATATGCCCTATATCTATAAGGTCTATCCTAAAGAGATTCGGAACTCAGGTAATTTACCTAAATCTTTCTACTCCACTCTACGTGGGATGACATCCTAACCTAAGTTGTTAACGCTAAGTTAATATGAAAAGGGGAAATAACCTAAGGGATGCTAAGTTATTTCTAACCTATTGTTTTGGTTAATCTACATCCTAACCTAAGGTGGAAATTTATTGTTTAGGGGTTATATCCTAAGGTTATATATTTTAAACTAACCTAAGATCTAACCTAAGAAATTCTATCTATCCTAAACTAATGAGTATAAGAGGGAACCTATGGGTCGATTAGAAAGTGGGAGCTAAGAAGTGGTTCCTAAGCTTTTATTGCGATGGGATTTTGATTAATTTAGCATTAAAGCATGGTCGTACCGCTAGTTTGGCATGGGCTAGTGAAATTTGGAGGAACCTACATGGAAGAATCACTAAGTTTAGATATGCATGTGGAAGTTCAATGTGGTCTCGCCAACTTTTGATGGTGGTGAAAAGGAGAGATAGGTGGGAATATGCAATTAAATGTCATTAATTCACCTTGGTTCTGGTGAGAAAATCGTCTTGGAAGACATTCTGGAGGATTTGTTGGGGGTTGTTTTACTTTGCATGCTTCGCGATTTTTTCTCTGCATGGAGCTATCTAGTTTTTCGAAACAACAAATTGATCTGCACTTAGTGGCTATTTTTTAATTTTCTGATCTATTTTCTATTCAAGGAATGTATAAGAGGCATTGTGGAAAAATATTATTGTTGTTTGATCTTTTTGGGAGAAGAAGGGGTGTTGAAAACTCGGCAGGAAGTCTTCTTCGAATCGGCAGAGGCACTATCAGGTATGATAGGCTCTACCCATTAAGATTTCTTGCTTTCTTCTAAATGATTCATTAAAATAATTCTACTCACTGGAAATTTATATTTTCATGTATTCATGAAATCTATGTGGGTTTTGGAATGTGAATCCTTTATTGTTAATGGTAGTTTTTGGGAACTTTCTCTTTACTGGTTGCTAGAGGTTTTCATGTGAATTTGATTTGAAACTCTGTGACTTGTACTTAAAGCTCTACAATTTGCATTTGAAGCTCTATAGCTTATCTTCAAAGCTTTGTTTCTAGCATTTGATACTAATGTTGAGTGAACTGGCTTGTTTCTTGTTTGGTTTTAAATCTCTATTTAGTCTTATGTTTCGTGAGCTTGAAGTAGATCTCCATAGTTGTTCTAAGATTATATTGAAGCTTCAGGATTTGTTATGACTTTTTATTAGGACCATGTGTTTGTTTTGAATTGTGTTGGAGCTAAGTGTAGTTATGAACCTTTGGTTGAATCTTCGTATTCAACAACTATACTCGTACATAGTTCTTACAAATACCGAACTTACTGTCGTGTGGTTGAGTTTTGTTTTGTACTTGCATTCTAAAATGGAATTTTATTCTCATTTAAGGATTTGAGAACACTAGGACTCATATTAGAGCATTGGTGATTTGGTTTTGAACTCATGTTTAGGGCTTTGTGTGTTTCACTCAGAAATGTTTCGTTCCTTTTAGAAACAGATAAGGTTAGGGGCTAGGAGGAATACCTGTAGAATGTCGAGATGGTGTGCGCGTACCGTAGAGAAAGATCAGGCTGACTGCGAAGAACTCCTTTTTGTCTTGGAAGGACTACCTGCAAATAAGAACACAAGACCACAAGATTTTAATTAGACAATAAATGAGGGAACTGCCTTGGGCCCAGGAAATATAAAACTTCCTTTCGAAGGTGGTCAGTTCCCCTGCTAATATGAATTAACACAAAAGACTGTAAGATATCAATTAAGTTGTTTCGTTGAACTGGGTAGGGGAAAGGCTAGTTTTCTGGTTTTGATCAGAGGAACCGATGCCGGTTACTGATAACCGGTTATGATAACTGATGCCGGTTACTGATAACCGATACCGGTGGGTTCTAGGATCTTCTTGGTAGCTATGGTGTTTGTAAGGCTGGTTTATGGATGATATTAGGAAATGAGATGATGAGGGGTAAAAGAATGACAGTTAGATGCAATGGCACGTTGGGTAGTGGATTCAGAAACGGATTTAGGAGGACTCAGATTCAAGAAGCATAAGAAATGTTATAACAGAGGACATGCAAGATGTGACTTACTGGTTTTGACCAAGATGCAAGCTGATCTCCTTTGCTGTAAACACTTCTGGTATTTCCACTCGTCTCTGCTCGGTCAAGTGAAGATCTGGACTCTGTTTCTCGCTCCCAATGCTCTCTGTTGATCCAGAAATCCTTCGACTGATCCCAAAATGAAATTCTGATCCGTTGTTTTGGTTTGGGGAGCCCATTTACAGGGAACCGATGGCGGTTGCGTAACCGACGGCGGTCGAGTAGGAACCGGCATCGGTAAGGAAAAAGTAGGCTATTTTTAGTAAAATAGCCCACCTTCCCTGCTTTTCTCCCGAGAGATCAGTTGCGGGCTCGGTCAAGTGACTAGAAGGTCGGTTTTGGGTGCGAGAAAGGGGTCATTAGTTATGGGTGTAGGTGTGGACCAAGTTATGGGTCTTAATTAGGTTAGTTTTAGGGTTAGGGCTAGGTCATGATGAAGTGGCAAAGTGAGGTGGTAGGTAGGGTGATGTGGATTTATCAATTAGAAGGCAATTAATAAATAATTGTGTAAGGTTTAGGTGATGAGGTTATATTGCGAGATGAGATGCGGGTCACAAGGGGTCGTAAGACATGAATTTGGTGTCTACATTAGCCCCTTATTGTCGTGTAGCTTGTTTTGTAAAGCTGCGCGGACAATAATATGAAGTGGTTTCTCCTGTTAAGGATATAGGTAATCCCCCTCAAATCTATCATAGATTGAGTGAACGGGAAATCAGGGATAGGGTTGATAAAGGGTGAATGTTGTAGAGAGGATGGTAAGGTGGTGGGGTAGGTCTAAGGAAGCAGACGCATGTTGAAATGCAATAGTACGACTAGGGTACATGATTTGACAAGCAAACCAGCAATGTATAGGCAAAGGTCGATAGTTTATCCAAACAAGGGTGATATAATCCTGGTATCCAAGGCATAGGAAGTAGCTCCAGGGTATATAACAGGTAAGGTACAGGAACGTTTAGGCATGTTCGGCAGTACCAAATGGTTGGTTTGGTTGAGATAAACGTCACGGTCTAGGTCTAGGCAAAGTTGGTCGACAGATCAAGTCAAGGACCCTAATCATGCTAAAACATGAACAGGTGAGCTCGATTGAACAAAAGGTACATGATGGATGGATAAAATAAAACGTTGATTGTGGGTATGGTATTGAAGTGATACGGCCTTGGGTCGGGCCAAGTTGTTGGGTTGTGGCCTTGGGTCAGGCCATAAGGGTAGAGTGAGGCCTTGGGTCGGGCCAAATTGTTAGGGCGAGGCCTTGGGTGGGGCCAGATAGGTAGGTTGAGGCCTTGGGTCAGGCCAAATGGTTAGGGTGAGGCCTTGGGTCGGGCCAAATAGGTAGGTTGAGGCCTTGGGTCGGGCCGGATAGGTAGGCTGAGGCCTTAAGTCGGGCCGGATAGGTAGGGTGAGGCCTTGGGTCGGGCCGGGTAGGGTAGGGCGAGGCCTTGGGTCGGGCCGGTTTGTTAGGGCGAGGCCTTGGGTCGGGCCAAATAGGTAGGTTGAGGCCTTGGGTCGGGCCGGTAGGGTAAACGAGGCCTGGGTCGGGCCGGTTTGTTAGGGTGAGGCCTTGGGTCGGGCTGGTTTGTTAGGGCGAAATAGGGCCGGTAGGTTGGGCGAGGCCTTGGGTCGGGTCGGTTTGTTAGGGTGAGGCCTTGGGTCGAGCCAAATGGGTAGGGCGAGGCCTTGGGTCGGGCCGGTTTGTTAGGGCGAGGCCTTGGGTCAGGCCGGTTTATTAGGGCGAGGCCTTGGGTCGAGCCAAATGGGTAGGGCAAGGCCTTGGGTCGGGCCGGTAGGGTAGACAAATGGTGTTTAGCCTATAGGCGATATTTGGTTAAAAAGGGGCAAATGGTAAATAAGGGCAAAAAAATGGGGGGAAAGTTGGCAGAAAAACCGATGTCGATTCTACATGACCGTATCGGTCGGGACCGATACCGGTTCATTAGGGAAAAATGAAACCGATATCGGTTAAGGGTGAAAAACCTATAAAAAGAAAAATACGGCTTGTCATTGTCACATTTGTTATTTGAAAACCAAATTGATTTGTCTGACGTAGAGAGTTGAGATTGGAGGTTTTATTGAGTGAGGTGGAGCTATTTACCACACATGATACGTTATGGTAGGGGATGGTCGAGCTAACCTTGGGAGACCCCATGTCTCCGAAGTGCTGCCTACATAGCCCATTGCACAAAGCAAGGAGGGGCCTCAGACCGATGTAGTTCTCCCTTAGGACCAGGGAGAGGTGAATTTAGGCAATTTGGTACGGTTTAGGCAATTGGTTGGTTGGTAAGAATATTGATATTAATATTGGTAAGGTAAGGTTGTTGGTGTTGGTAATGAATTGGTGATGTTGTAAAAGGTATAAGGGAAGCGAAAGTTAGCCTACCCAAGTAGAAGGGAACCATGTCCTGATTAAGATCAACACACAATCCTAGATGCGAGGCAAAGCGGAAAGAGTGCTCTGTAGGTGAAAAGAGCTAAACAAACCACACAACGTAGAACGAGCTTGAAGCCCTAGGTACCGTGCATAGACGAGAAGTCAATAGGTGAAAAGAGTTGTATGATCACAATATATCAGGTGTACGTTACGTCCCTTGAGTTGAAACAAATGGTGAGGTGAGGTGGATGATATAGCTGAGGTACAGAGAACTTGTTACAAAGTGAGTGTTCTGACGAAAGAGAACCTACCCTAAATAGACAAGTCCATGACCCAAAAGGTTCTTTTGAATGAGGCTTTTATTTTACTGAATATAGACTGATCGATGCGGGAAGTCTACAAGGGATATTGATTGTACTATTCTTGAGGTCTTCGCAAAGCTGATCCATGCGAGAAGCTTCTGAGAAAAGGCTGACTGTGTATAGCTGTCCTTCGGGGGAGCAGTCTATTTATAGTAGCAGATATGATTTTAGTGCATAGCTGTCCTTCGGGGGAGCAGTCTATTTATAGTAGCAGCAATAGTTCGGCATATAGCTGTCCTTCAAGGGAGCAGTCTATATTTAATTTAGATGACTAGATGTTCTTTTGGCGTGAAGCATCTAGTTTAGTAGGAAGTTTGACTCAAGAAAATCCCATAAGAATACGGCTTATTTTAATACTTTGAAGTCATGGACTAGACTAAAAAGGGGAAGGCATCATCAAGGGGAGGTGAGAAGTGATTTTGATTTTATTTTGAGATATAGAAAACAAAGTGTATGTAGCGGTAAATGAGCTCAAGGGATGAGCAGTAGGTAGATAAGAAGTGATATAACACTAGATTCAACAGTAGAATGGTCGAAGATGCAAGGCATTAAGGGGTTCAGGCTCAGGTTTACCGTTAAGCGAAGCTAAACGATAAGTGCCTGATCCATAGGTGTGAGTGATTATATAAGGCCCAATCCAATTGGGAGCAAATTTTCCACGTTTGCTCTTTTCTAGTTTGGTGACATGTTGATTCTCTTTGAGGACAAGATCACCAACCTTAAAGGTACGCTCATGAAGTCGCTTATCATAAGCACGCTTGATGCGTTTTTGATAGATTTGGAGGTGATCAAGAGCTGTAAGACGACGTTCGTCAAGAAGCTCCAATTGGGCTAACCGTTCTTGGCGGAAATCATCGTTGGTGAGAATATCCTGAAGGGATATTCTGAGGGAGGGTATTTGTATTTCGAGAGGCAAGACGGCCTCGGTACCATATACCAAAGAAAAAGGTGTAGCATTAGTAGAGGTACGAATGCTAGTACGATAAGCCCAAAGGGCAAAGGGAATGTGATCGTGCCAATTTCTTCCGGATTCATTGACAACTTTCATGAGGATTTTGGTTAGGGTTTTATTAGAAGATTCAGCCTGACCATTGGCCTGCGGATAGTAAGGCGATGAGAAACTAAGTTTGATACCAAAGTTGTCACAAAGGTCTTGTAACAACTTGTTTTTAAAATATTTACCATTATCTGTTATTAGGCGATGAGGAATACCAAAATGACAGATAATGTGATGGTTAATGAATTCGACAATTTTTTCTTTTTTGATTGAAATGAGTGGAATGGCCTCCACCCATTTTGTGTAATATTCGGTTGCTGTGATTATCCAATGGTGACGTTGTGAAGAGGTCGGGTGAATCTCACCAATAAGGTCTAAACCCCATTGTGAGAAAGGCCAAAGATCTCGTGCGACCTGCAGCAGATGGCTAGGAGTATGTTGAAGGTTGGCATGTTGTTGACACATAACACAACGCTTAACATATTCGTAGCAGTCGTTATTGAGAGTAGGCCAATAATAACCTAGGCGAAGGATTCGTTTAGCCACGGCAAGGCCACTAAAATGTCCACCACAAATCCCATCATGGACTTGTTGGATGGTATAGGTAACCTCCGCGCCGGTTAGACAGCGAAGGAGGATGCCATCAAAGCCACGTTTATAGAGGAGTCCCCCCATGACAACATAACGAGAAACACTTTTAAGAAAAGCACGTTTGCCGTTACTAGTAAGGTCAGGTGGGAGAACAGAGATTGTAAGGTAGTCGTGAAATTGGTGGTACCAGGTATCCTGCGAGTTAGCAGACACAGTATTTATCGTACAAACAACCGGGGCTGAATAGGATGGGGCAAAGAGTTGTTGGACCATGACGAATAATTCAGAGTCAGTTGATGAAGCTGGAATTTGCGAGGCTAAGCAAGCCATAGTATCCGCAAATTTGTTAGTAGAGCGGGGAATGGTTTGGATAGAATAGTGAGTAAATAAGGCCAGAAGTGAATCCACGTAGTGTTTGTACTTCTGAAGTTCCTCATTTTTACATTGGTAGATGCCCATAACTTGATTGACTACCAATTGAGAGTCACCAAAGATATTGATAGATTTGATACCTAAGTGTATCGCAACTTGGAGACCCAGAACAAGGGCCTCGTATTCCGTTGTATTATTAGTGCAGGGGAAATCAAGCCGGAATGAAAGAGGCATAGGTTCAGCGTCAAGAGGGATGAGAACAACGCCGGCTCCTCCGCCGCGCTGGCATTTAGATCCATCGAAGAAGAGGGTCATTTGATACGACTCTTCCCCGAGTGAAAGAGTGGCGATGAGTTCGTCGGGGAATGTAAAATTGGTAAATTGTTCCCCAGGTAAAGGGGCCTCCGCAAGTTGGTCTGCAAGAGTTTGTCCTTTGATTGACTTCTGTTGTACAAACTCAAGGTCGAGGTCGGCGAGGAGCATGAGCCATCGAGCGATGCGTTGGTTTAGATGTGGTTTGGCGTACATATAATGAATGGGGTCCGTGTTGGTGATGACAAAAGTTTTGTGATTCAGGAGGTAATGTCGGAGTTTGGTAGCTACGAATGATAGGGCTAGGCACAATTTTTCTACATGTGTATACCTAGTCTCGTAATCCACGAGGGTACGACTTATATAATAAACGGCCTGTTCTCGACGTGCCGAGTCCCGATGTGTGAGCATAGCTCCTATAGCATGGTCAGTGGCGGAAAGATAAAGGTAGAAAGGGCGGTCGTCCTGGGGTGGGATAAGCACGGGTGGCTGCAAGAGATAAGTTTTGAGAGCTTCGAAGGCTTGGTGACACTCCTCACTCCATTGAAAGGCAACGTCCTTTTTAAGAAGGTGATGAAAAGGGTGACATCGATCCGAGAGTTGGGAGATGAAACGCCGGATGGATTGAAGTTTACCCTGCAAACTACGCAATTGTTTGAGGTTTTTGGGTGGAGGCATTTCTAGGATAGCTTTTACTTTAGATGGATCGACCTCAATGCCACGCAAAGAGACGATAAAACCAAGAAGTTTCCCCGAAAGGACACCAAAGACACATTTCTTTGGTTGAAGACGAACAGAATATTGCAACAGGCGATCGAAAATAATGGTTAAAACATCGAGATGTTCACTGTGATGTTTAGACTTGCCAAGAAGATCGTCGACGTAATCTTCAAGGATAGTGTGCATAATGTCATGAAAAATGTAGGTCATAGCCCGCTGATAGGTTGCACCAGCATTCTTAAGGCCAAATGGCATGACACGATAACAGAAGGTTCCCCAAGGAGTTATGAAAGCGGTCTTATGTTGATCGGCGGGTGCGACCAAAATTTGATTGTATCCTGAAAAGCCATCCATGAGAGAAAGCATTTCATGGCCCGTAGTGAGATCAACAAGTTGATCAATACTTGGGAGGGGAAAGTCATCCTTAGGGCAAGCGAGGTTAAGATCCCAGAAATCCGTGCATATCCGAAGTCCCCCCGTCGCTTTAGTGACAGGTACGATGTTAGAAATCCATTGAGGATAGTCAATAGGCAAGATGAAGGAAACAGAGAGAAGTCATTGAAGCTCTTCTTTGACCAAGAGGGCAATGCGTGGATGCATTTTTCTCAGTTTTTGTTTGACTGGTTTGGAATCAGGATTTAGGGTGATGTTATGGACGGCAATGGTAGGATCAATTCCTGGCATGTCAGCGTAGGACCAAGCGAAAGCTTGGTTGCGGGTACGGAGAAAGGTAGTAAAGGTGGCTTGTTCTGATGTGTTAAGGGATTGTCCGATCTTCACTATGTGAGGATCCTCCTCCGTGTGGATGTTGATTTCTATAGTAGATTCGTTCAGCATGGTTTGGGTTTCAGATGGTAAGGCTCGTTGAATATAAGAATCATCCGCCCCAAGGTAAGTGAGGATGGATTCGTCATCCTGACACTCAACAACATTAATCAAAGGCGAATCCTCTTCGATCATGTCTGGATACAGAAGGGGCAAAGAAGATGGGTCCTCATTATCGCGTTGATAAGTGAGAGGACCTATGAAGATGGCATTTATGAAAAAAAAAAGTTAGGAGGGATAGATTCAGGGTCTATAGATTCTGTGGGTGATGATGGCAAAGTGGGTGATGATGGTTTGGTAGGGGTGACATCGTCTTCTTCCAGAATACAGCTGACACGAGGTGTCTCCTGTGTAGGTGTTTCAGGAAAACCGAGACCACTGCGATCATTATGTTTGCGGGTAGTCACGGGAATGAGTGTATGTCGGCCTTGTTCGTAAAGACCAAAACCAAAGCCTTTCCAAGCACAGCGAGTCAAGAAGGTGAGGGCGAAATGACGATTTGTCAAATATTGAAAATCGGATTGGAAGGGGACCACACCAAGAGGAGGTTCAGGGGTAATGGAGGATGCGTCAACACCCCCATATGTTAGGTTGGTGCGGCAATGGGGTGGTCCGTAAGAGATTACTTCCCCCATGCGACGGTCGTAGGTGGGATGTGCATGTAATTGTCCGTACTCCTGCGGGGTAGGGAAAGAACTAACATTATATAGGCGGTACTCCCCTAGCGTAAGGCGTTGAAAATCATATTAATCTCGTAGACCTGAAATGAGGAAGACGGTTGGGATAAATCATGGTTTTCAAGAGGTGGGGTTGTAATAATGATAGATCTTGGTGAGGCAGGGGACAGATGGTAGAGGAGAGGGAATTGAAGCTAAAGGTCTCTCCCTTCGTAATTTGTCTTTCTTAACCTTTCTATCTGGGAGAGGTGACTGACGAAGGATGGTTTTTAAAGCTTTGCATCCCTCCACATCATGTCCTGGTGTGCGGTGATAGGCGCAGATTTTAGACTCATCATAACTTATTGGTTGAGGTTTAGACGGGTCATAAGGTCTAAGTGGGGGTAGGGAAATGGTCGCATTCTCCACCAACATAGCAAGAATTTTGGCGTAAGATCCTTTGAGTGGGTCAAAATCGGAGGAGGATGAGGGTATTGGTTGTGTGGGTTTTGGTAATGTTTGGGCGTGGTTGGTTCGTATAGGTTTTGGTAATGTTTGGGCGTGGTTGGTTCGTACGGGTGGTGGTTTAGCCGAGGGGTGTTGACACATGGTTTTCACTAAACGTGGTTTCTTTGGTGCAGAAGCTATCTTGGATGATGAGGCCGCAGATGATGTGGTATCAGAAAACAAACCACAGGAAAATAGGAGTGACCGAAAACAAATTTTTTGATGATGGAATTTGTTTAGGGTTGATAGGTGGACAGGATACGCGGAGTGACGTTGCTGCTATACCCTGGGATCTCTGTATAGGTGCAGAAGGTGTAAGTTGTTTTGAAGAAAATGCAGGAGGTATGATATATTGATGTAAGGTGGAGGGATGAGGGTCCCAATATGGAAGGTGGGTGTGACGATGAGGGTTTTGATTGTGAGAGAGGCACAGATTGAGTTTTTCTCCTAGGTGGCGGGGTAGAATTTATTTTTGGATAAATCAAGCCGCTTAGGTGGGTGTGTTAGACTAGGTATGGGCAAGGTCCCAAGCGTAGGGGAAGATTTGGCTAAGTTAATAGAAGTGGACGGGGCATTTGGTAGAGCTGAGGGGGGGTGAAGGTGAGAACATGGGTATTTTAAGCTTCTGTAAGCACTTCGGGTATATGGTGGTTGCCTCAGAATCGGTCATTTTCATTTGAGTAGAATATGGCGTACTCAAACATTCCCATAGGATTCATCTATCTTCTGGAGAATGACAGTCTTCAGGTTTGAATTGTAAATTTGGTACGGAAGAGAGGTAGGTTGTGATTTCAGTCCACTATGGGCGTGATACAGGGGGTAGATGAGGTACTATATCAATAGATATTAAAAGGTTGACCGGTTGTTGAAAATATTTAGGCGATGAAGGACTAATAGGCAGGAGGGCATGTTTGAGAGGGTCTGTCATGGTTAAAGAATTTGGTGATGTCGGTGCAAGAGATTTCTCGTCTAAGGATGTCAAAAGGAGTGGTGTACCCTCCTCTTGTGCAACAAGAGTGGTAGAGGGAGACGTCTGGGAAATAGATAAATTAGATAACATTCATTCGCAGTCTTGTAGGGATGTGGTATAAGAAGACTCATTGATGGGAAGAGAAGTCTGGGCAGTTAACTCCTTTATAGGTAAAGGAATGATTTCACTTTGGCTTGATGGTGGTAAAGGAGGTTCGGGCTCCCGTGTTAGTGAAGAGGCTTGATTCAAAATTTTCTCGATAGAGGCTTTTGGCTGGGTATCGAAGACTGCATGGATCTCATGAACACTCTCCTCGGCTAAGATATCCTGGTTTTTGTTACTATTGGGAGAGTGATTCGGGAATGGCTTGTTGAAGATTTTCAAATTTTGGTTGGCAGGGGCGTTAGGATTATCGAGGGCTATATCCCCTACATCAACCATTTCCTGCACTATTTTTTTCAACATCTTGCAGCTCTCATGACTGTGTCCCTTCACGCGGTGGAAGTTACAAAAGTCATTTTCTTTGTACCAGGAAGGTATGGCGTGAGTGGAAATCAAACCCGGAATGAGGTTTAACAGGAGGTAAGGTGATGGCTCCTGCTTTGAGCAATTTTTCCA
Organism: Taxus chinensis; assembly: GCA_019776745.2. NCBI lineage: Eukaryota > Viridiplantae > Streptophyta > Pinopsida > Cupressales > Taxaceae > Taxus > Taxus chinensis. Next base: position 624,438,069 of record CM034156.1, on the reverse strand, counting down.
ATATCACACCATATGTCTCTCCCAAGGGAGTGTATTTGATGAGTTCTGCTTTATACTTATAAGTGGTTTTTGGCGGGGTATTAGACGGTGGTTGGGATTTGACCATCACCGCATGCACGGCCCCTTTTGATTTCGAAAGCGGTCGATGGGTGAGGATTGGTGGTGTTAGGTTTTTTGGTGGAATCTGAAGTTCAGAAAGTGGAGTTTTTGTTACGCAACCGCAATTTCTCTTCCTCTAAGGCTTGAATTTCTAGTTTCCGAGCCATGGTAAAGGCCTCGTCGAATGTACGGAAAGTTTGAATTTGAAGGGTAGGGGAGATGTGCTTAGCGCAGGCCCCCGTAAACAGTTCGATAAGTTCAGTCTGAGGAAAGGCATAAGTAAGTTGGTTAATAAGGCCGCACCATCGTCCGACGAAATCTGCGATAGATTCGTCTTCGAATTGTCGAATGGCATAAAGGTCGGTGATGGATACTTTCTTAGCAATGTTAATGGAGAAATGATCCAAGAAAGATTGGGCTAGTTGGTTAAAAGAGAAGATTGAGTGCTGGGTTAAAGCACTGTACCACTCTAAGGCAGGTCTTGATAAGGACATGGGAAAGGTGCGGAGTAACAAGGCATCATCATGAGCAATCAAATAACAAGCATGTATAAATGATCGCAAGTGTTGTTGAGGATCCTCTTTACTGTTAAAACAGGTAAATTTTGGTAACTCCCATTGAGGAGGATATGAATGAAGGGGGACAGACGGGTGAATGGGCTCCCGACAAAACTTGCTCGTATGTCAAGGCGCTACGACTTCCTGAAACAGAAGCCTCCAGGTTTTGCATTTTGTCCATCATTTGTTTAATTAGATCAGTAGTTGGATGAGATGATGGTGTGGTTGTGGTAAACGGAAGCAAATTGGACCAAGGACCACCGTTAGACACCGGTGGGGTTAAGTGTTGATAAGGTGTGGAGGATGAATATGTTGAGGCGACCGAATAGGGATGTCCCATATAGGATGTTGAGGTTACTGGATATGTGTATGGGAATGAAAAGGTAGGCGGAGCTTGAGAAGGAAAGCTCGTGTGGATAGGTGGCAGAGAGCAAGTCATGAACGAAGCAGTCTGCAAGAGAGATGAGGTAGGGGCAGTCGGTGGTAGTGATATGTGGGGTCCAAGATTAACCAAAGGGAAAGCTAATCAGGGTCGTATGACCTCTGAAGCCGTCGGATTGGGAGATGGGGCTAGAGATGCAGGAAGCAAGGTGGTATTATCAGGCGGAGTGGGAGCTAAATGAGCAGCTATACTAATAGGCATACCCACAAGGAGCTGACCATCAGGCGTACGGTCAGGGGTATGAGATAAATAGTATTCTACAGCGCTGGAATTAGCATCCAGAAACTTGGCAAAGTCCTTATCTCCCACAGGAATTTTAGGAACCTCACTGGTATCCGTAGGATTCCCCACAGAATGTGAAGGGGGTGATTCAGGCAAAGAAACAGAGCAAGCATGTGAAACCATGGCAGCGGCTTGCTTTCGAGTGATAACAACCATGGACTAGAGTTCACCGTAGGGTTTCAATCTGTCAGGAACAGAAACAAACTCAGACTGGTAAAATTGGTAGGTTGCTGGTTTGTCAGGAATTGGAAAAGATAGTAACCGATATCGGTCTAGTAACTGATGTCGGTTATACTATAGCCGACGTCGTTCAGGTAACCGATGTCGGTGTAATAAGTCTCAGCTAACAAGATATAAAAAAAAAAGGCTGCTAATTTGATTTTTAACAACGTTTAGTATACTTGTCCAGTTATACTTCACAGAAGACAGAGAATGAGAAAGAAAACAGAACCAGCAAGATGCACACGCAAATCCAGAGATTAACCCTAGGGTTAATTTTAATTATTGTGGGCTTATGCCTTTAGATGTAGAATGATGTCAGAATCCTAAACAAAAGACTTAGGGGAAATGTCAAGTTGTTTTGGCTTATAAGGTTACCTCAATCGGGCGGAGGAATACCGCAGAAAAAGGGGGGATGTTTGAGCTGTTGTGTTAATTGTGAAGTGATTTGGTATGTGTTGTGCAGTGAAAGTAAGATTAATTTCCTGTCAATACCGTGGCTATCACCCCCACGTGTACGACCTGTTACTTAATCTACGTTCACTAGAATTGAAAAACAACAAGCAGGAATGCAATGCACGTGTTTTAAATTCAAATCAAAAATTATGTTTGATGAAGCAAGAGAGATGACTTTCACTAATGCAAAACTAGGAAAGCAAGACAAATTCTTTAGGAAATATATAACAAAAGCAGCAACAGCAAGTATGCTTCCTAAAATGAAAATAAGCAAGAGAAACAGAAACCCAAAATGGGTCCCACCGGGCGTGCCAAAATGTTTCACTCGGAAATGTTTCGTTCCTTTTAGAAACAGATAAGGTTAGGGGCTAGGAGGAATACCTGTAGAATGTCGAGATGGTGTGCGCGTACCATAGAGAAAGATCAGGCTGACTGCGAAGAACTCCTTTTTGTCTTGGAAGGACTACCTGTAAATAAGAACACAAGACCACAAGATTTTAATTAGACAATAAATGAGGGAACTGCCTTGGGCCCAGGAAATATAAAACTTCCTTTCGAAGGTGGTCAGTTCCCCTGCTAATATGAATTAACACAAAAGACTGTAAGATATCAATTAAGTTGTTTCGTTGAACTGGGTAGGGGAAAGGCTAGTTTTTCTGGTTTTGATCAGAGGAACCGATGCCGGTTACTGATAACCGATGCCAGTTACTGATAACCGATACCGGTGGGTTCTAGGCTCTTCTTGGTAGCTATGGTGTTTGTAAGGCTGGTTTATGGATGATATTAGGAAATGAGATGATGAGGGGTAAAAGAATGACAGTTAGATGCAATGGCACGTTGGGTAGTGGATTCAGAAACGGATTTGGGAGGACTGAGATTCAAGAAGCATAAGAAATGTTATAACAGAGGACATGCAAGATGTGACTTACTGGTTTTGACCAAGATGCAAGCTGATCTCCTTTGCTGTAAACACTTTTGTTATTTCCACTCATCTCTGCTCGGTCAAGTGAAGATCTGGACTCTGTTTTTTCGCTCCCAATGCTCTCTGTTGATCCAGAAATCCTTCGACTGATACCAAAATGAAATTCCGATCCATTGTTTTGGTTTGGGGAGCCCATTTACAGGGAACCGATGGTAGTTGCGTAACCGATGGCGGTCGAGTAGGAACCGGCATCGGTAAGGAAAAAGTAGGCTATTTTTAGTAAAATAGCCCACCTTCCCTGCTTTTCTCCCGAGAGATCAGTTGCGGGCTCGGTCAAGTGACTAGAAGGTCGGTTTTGGTGCGAGAAAGGGGTCATTAGTTATGGGTGTAGGTGTGGACCAAGTTATGGGTCTTAATTAGGTTAGTTTTAGGGTTAGGGCTAGGTCATGATGAAGTGGCAAAGTGAGGTGGTAGGTAGGGTGATGTGGATTTATCAATTAGAAGGCAATTAATAAATAATTGTGTAAGGTTTAGGTGATGAGGTTATATTGCGAGATGAGATGTGGGTCACAAGGGGTCGTAAGACACGAATTTGGTGTCTACATTGTGTTTCTCTTAGGCTCATATTTGATCTTGTGTTTGTTTGATCCAGTGTTGGAGCCTTGTAAAGTCTAAACTTATGTTCAAAGCTAATAAATGAACACTGTATAGGTATTCCATGATTGCGTGTTCTAGATTTATGTTGGAATCAAAGTGATTACCTATATTGTGAGTCGGGTTTGGTTAGTATTTGGTTTTGAAAAGGTTTATTCTCTTATAGACTGTCTGCTCAATAGGACCTTGAGAGATTAGTTTTCGTTTAAAGCCGATCTGGTAATCTCCATGTAATCTCCTTCGTGCCACTCCTTGAGTGTGATTGGTTTTTATTATTTTGTCCCTTTGGACTGTATAACCTTCTTGAACTAGAAAGGGAGAGAGAAATTGAAGTTTAACCTATCCTTCTTTGTTCTGAGAGAACCCGTGTTGTGTGGAAAACTTGACTATTTTTAATATTATGAGGGGACGGAAATTATTTCCTGTAATGGGTCTGGTTGGTCCTTTGATCGTGGTAACAGTCGAATAATATTTGATGTTACGATAAGTAGTATTACTCTCTTCAAACCTTCTTAATTGGTTTATTGGGTTTTGTTGGAAGTTGAATTTAAAACTAAAATACTAAATCTTGTTTAAAGTATATATATGTATAATATCTCTGTTTGGGTAATTTTGTATATATGTTCTTGTTTGGGACATGAACTTCATACTTCTTGTATAGAGCTGTTAAATTCATGTAATAATAATTCATTTCTTGAGTTCACAATTCCTTCTGCGCTTATATATATTCTTTGTTTGTAGACTCTTATTCCTTGAGGGGATCATATAACGAACCTCCAGGATTTAGGAAGAGAAATGAATATGAACCATGGGGACAGTATATAGTTAGGGACTGTACTGTGTATTTATTTTTGAGATTTGAATTTGTACTTGAGCTTGGTGTATGGAAATAGGATAACCAGCTTGCGAGTTTTGATTGGAAAGATGCAATGTGCATATCTTTAACTGGGCATTTAGTTTTGTGTTCTCTTTAGGGAACTAACTAAAGATTTTTTAAGTTTGTATTAGATAATGGATTTCATTTCATAGTATAAATGAAATGAAATATGGATTGGGTCCTTTGTGGTTTGAGATCCTTTATATGTTACTGTATAAGTTCATTGACCAAAATTCTCTTTTATTGATTATCTTCTGAGATGGGAATTTTCTTGTGGATTGGTTAAGAGATTTATTTCATTCAAGTATAGCTTGGATGTTTGGAAAGATTGGATATAGCCCTTTTTGAATTATAAACTACTAATATATTGAAGTTAGTAAAACTTTCAGTAGACTGTTTTAATCTGCTTGGATTGAATTGGGATTCTTATTTGGTATTTGCCTCTTTAATTAAGGACTCCTTATTTTGCCATCTTGGGACTGAGGCAATGATGTGTGTTCTAAACTTGATTCTTTCCTTCAGAGGAATTGTGTCTGAGATTTAGATATGTATTGATTCTCTTCTTTGATTATATGGAAATATGAAGCATACTAATATGAGTTATGTTGTAACTAACCACTTTGCTACTTGGAAAAGATAAAAGTGTATTTCTATTTCTATGGGTTTATGAAATAATTTAATGACAAGGCTTGTTGACTGTTTAAAGTGATTGGTAGGATCAATTAAGTCTTGTGATATAATTCAGATGTTGCAGATTATATTATGATCTTTTCTTAATAATGAATTCAGACTCTCTTAATTGTTCTTCTTTCTGGATGTTATTACTTATGATTATTTGTATGATGCCTATTAATTGTTTCATAAAATCAAAGTTGTTTTATGAAACAATTAGTGGAATGCACTTTACTATAATTCTTAGTGCTTATCATGCTCAGTTCATCGAACTGACATGTGCTAGTAATTTTGCAGATGGACATCGTAAGTGATAAAAGAAGACAATAACTTTCATGTTGTATTGGCTTATTTAATTATGGATCTTCTGTAAAGAGTTTTGATTCATTCCTGAGTTGCATTGAAAAAGAAAAGTTGTATTCTTTTTTGAATGGAGGTTGTTTATTATACAGTACGCTTGAAATGCATAGTCTTGTAAATGTATAAATTTATAATGATGAATTGAAAGTTGGAATATTTACTTGTATTGGTTGTGTAAATTATCTTGTACTATGAAGAAGATGGGAAACCTATCTTGATGATATTTTTCATATCTGTTATATGCTTAATTCAGATAAACTTAATCAGTTGGTTAAAGGGAAATATATTGGATTACCTTATTAAGATGCAACTTGTTAAGTTGCATAAGATAATGATTTTTATCTAAAAAATTCTAACATAGTATTGGAATGTGTAATGAACATGCAGAAAATATATATATATTTTGAAAGATAAGAAGGGTTTGAAAAACCCTAACATCTAATCATGTAGAGGAAGACTCTTCCTCACTCAAAGGAATGTAATCTAAAGAATGGTGATATGATCGTAAATCATTAGACTTCATTTCTCTATAAACTCTACTATAGCTGAACCTATTTGGTTGCTACACCTTCTTTAACTGGTTAAGATTACAATATAATGGAGCTTATGATGTTGATGTCTTGTTTCTAGATGTATTTTTTCTAAGCTTTGTAAAATGAACATATAAAGCAATCATAAGTTAATGAAGTTCTTTAATGGCTAAATGAATTAAATTCAAAAAAGAACTTATGGAGTGTTGGATTAGGGTTTAGGAAGGTTTCTTTAATCGGTGAAATAATCTAAATTAATAATGTATTAATAACCTCATTGGGGTGTGTACATCATGATGAGGTAGTTTATGTAGGATGTTGGCACACACCAACTGTAGGGTTGTACCTTCGAGAAGACAAGGGTCTTCTCGAGGATACAACATTGCAGTTGACATGTGGCAACACCCTTCTGCATTGATCATCTAGATCTACACACAAATAAGGACTTGAAATTAGTTTCTCTCTAGGTCAAGTTATTGGCATGTTTAGGATAGGTAGTAGCTTTCAATGGCTCAGGGTACCTTCCGGTTGACTTAGGTCAACCGAGTATGCCCATATACCCTAAGTCATTATGAGCGTATTCCTTTAATAAATTACATTTCTAACTAGGGCTAGGGTTAAACCTTGGACAAGTGGAAATATGGTAGTCAGTAAAGACCATTCTTGATAACAGAGGAGTGAGGTGAAGGATGTATTCTGAAATGATGAGTATGTCATCTAGGAATAGTGACATAAACAGTATGTTGAAAATCTTTGGCCAAAGTATTGCAAGTTATTGGTTGCATTGTCCTATGTCACCTAGTTTAAAGCAACATGATATCATATGAATATTGGTAACAAATATTCAGATATGTTCTTTAAAAAGATCACTCAGTACCCAGTTTAGGGTAGGAAAGCCAAGTATATGATAATTATTCAATATATAAAGTTAACATAAATAGATTGGTAGATCACCAAGTTATGAAATAAATAGATCGGTAGATCACTGAGTTATGAAATAAATACATCGGTAGATCATCGAGTTATGAAATAAATAGATCGGTAGATCACCAAGTTATGAAATGAATAGATCGGTGGATCACTGAGTCATTTACAGCTGCATATGGTTATCTATTTGAGATTGATTTTCATAGAATGTGTGTTATAAATAATGCTTTATTTAGAACAGAGAACATTATGTAAAAAAAAAATTCCCTTATTTCTAAAGTCTTAAAATGGGAATGTTATAACTCCAAGCTAGAACCAGTTGTGGATGCACTCACAAGGATCTTTGAGAGACCGTCCATTGAAGGCTACCTGATCAAACTAAGCTCGAGAAAGAGCTCTTTAACCAACCAACCACCATCACCAACACTCACCATCTCTCTTCTCCAGCTGCTCACAATCCTGCAAGCATTGGACTCCAAGTAAGTAGAAATCTCACTGGTGTTTTTCCTACTTGTGCTTATCTAATTTCTTCCTTCCATTTCAATCTCACCTATCCATCCCATACCTGCACCCAGGACCCTTTCTCACCCCATTCCACTCCCTATCAACCCTCTGACCAATCACAGAGTGCACCCTAATCCCCATTTCCAAACTCTGACCCAAAACCAATGACCATCATCATTAACCCTATCCACCATTAGTTGATCCTGACCACCTTCAATCACCCTGCCATCTGCCAGCTACCCCGCCTTCTACCTGAATACACCAAATTCCACCTTTTAAGCCTTCTGGACTTTGACCTTGAATTTACCGTCATCTAAACCCCCCCCAAACACCAATTTTAACTCTCTCTACCCATTTGAGAGAACTCAAAACATCTCTTTTATGACCCTCTATCACTTCTACTGTGACCGGTACCCATTACCCTTAACCATCATCGGTCCATCATAACCGTCATCGGTCATACCCGAATGGTGTCGATCTCTATGTATGTCAGCACAGTATAGACCAGAAACCTACCATTCACCCAAACCACCTACAATACCCTACCCAACCTCAACCTGATCCCATCTGTGACCCGCAGACTACCCAGCCTACCTAGGACCCAACCCGAACACCTTTTTACCTGCATTATTTAGTATTTAATCGAATCGACACTTATAGCAACCTGAGGCACCCAAATCAGAGTGCTAGCACTAGATATTTTATTTACATGTTTATGTCATTTAATTTTAATTTATAAATAGTGGATTGATAGCTCTCTAGGGAGTATCACACTTCCAGGATCTAGCATACGCTAGGTAGTCCACTGCATATATTGTTTAACTCTCTCTTATGGTCTTGTTTTCTTATTTCAGGATAGTCCTTCCTAGCCAAAAAGGGGGTTCACACGATTGATTGAGATCAGAGGTCAACACGTGTGCATTCCACCCATTAACCAAGCAACAGTTAATCCTAACTTTCACCCTTATCTGTTTCAGTCTCCAATTGTACGTAAAAAGGATCGAAACATTTCCCCCCCTGACATAACCGGTGTCAGTTATAATCTGACCGATTTCGGTCAAGTGGGACCGGCGCCGATCATCTGTAAATACCTAGTCCTGACTCTTTCCAAAGGGTTGGTAATTTTTGGTTGTATCTTGCATTACGGGTTGATGGGGATCAAGCATTGAAGTTTGCATGATCATTGGCTACTGGTTAAAACACAATAAAGCTTACAAAACTCCAAGCTATAACTATTTGTGGATGCACTCACAAGGATCTTGAGAGAGAGTAGCCATTGAAGGCTACCTGATCAAACTGAGCTCGAGAAAGATATTTTCAACCAACCAACCACTGTCTACCAACACTCACCATCTCTCTTCTCCAGCTACTCACGATCCTGTAAGCATTGGACTCAAAGTAAGTAGAACTCTCACTGGTGTTTTTCCTACTTGTTCTTCTCTACTTTCTTCCTACCATTTCAATCTCACCTATCCAGCCCACACCTACACCTAGGACCCTCTCTCACCCCATTCCACTCCCTATTAACCCTCTGACCAGTCACAGAGCACACCTAATCCTCATTTTCAAACTCTGACCCAAAACCAATGACCATCACCGATTAACCCTAACCACCATCGGTCGACCCTGACTGCCGTCGGTCACCCTACCATCTGCCAACTACCCACCTTCTACCCAAATACACCTAAATCCACCTTTTAAGGACCTCTTGGCTCTGACCCTGAGCCTACCCTCACCTAAACCCCCCAACACCACTTTCAACTCTCTTCTACCCATCTGAGAGAACCCAAAACATCTCTGTTCTGACCCTCTAGTCACTTCTACAGTGACCGATACCAGTTACCCTTAACTGGCATCAGTCCATCCTAACCATCATTGGCCATACCTGACCGGTGTCAGTCTCTATGTCTGTCAACACAATACAGACCAACAACCTACCCTTTTACCAAACCACCTACAATACCCTACCCAACCTCAACCTGACCCTATCTGTGACCCGCAAACTACCCAACCTACCTAGAACTTGACCCAAACACCCTTTTTACCTGCATTGTTTAGTATTTAATCGAATCGACACTGATAGTAACCTGAGGCACCCAAATCAAAGCACTAGCACTAGATTTCTTTTATTTACATGTTTTTGTCATTTAATATTAATTTATAAAATAGTGGATTGACAACCCTCTAGGGAGTACCACACTTCCTGGATCTAGCACACGCTAGGCAGTCCACTGCATATGTTGTTTAACTCTCTCTTGTGGTCTTGTTTTCTTATTTCAGGGTAGTCCTTCCCAGCCAAAAAGGAGTTCACATGATCGACTGAGATCAGAAGTCAACACGTGTGCACGCATTCCACCCATCAACCAAACAATAGGTAAACCTACCTTTCACCCTTATCTATTTCAGTCTCTAATTGTACATCAAAAAGGATCGAAACATTTTGGCACACCCGGTGGGACCCATATGGGGTTCCTTGTCATTTCTTCATTTTTAGGCGAAAGTTTGTGTGTCTATTTCCCTTTCTAAAAGGTTCTCACACTAAAGTTTCTCCCCTAGAATCTTCTCTTCTTCTATTGTCTAAAAGAAATTATCTTTTGGTGTTTAAAATGAACATTTCTTCCCTTTCATTAGTATCACATTAGTGAAAGAGCATCCCTTCTCCTGTTCATATTTTGTGTCATCGAATCCAATATTTTGATTTGGGTTTAAAAATCAACTTCATTTCATTCTGCTTTTCTACATTAGCTCACATTAAATGAGGGCAACCTATATGCTTGGAAGTCATGACTAGCTGATGGTTGACAAAAAAATCATAGAAAGCACTTTCTTCTCTTTCTCTCTCTTTAATGTCTTACCAAACTGCACAAAAATTCAAAATATACACATTCTTAAACAACATCTTACACCCGAGAAGAATGTTATAGGTGATCACATTGATCAAGCGGCACAGTGGGCACCCAACTCGTTGCTTCTATCAAGTCATACTTCAGAGGAAGGCCCCGCCCCCACCATAACATACCTGAAACCTCTCCTTATAGATCTCCTTCTTCGTAGGAAGCCATCCTCACCAAAAAATTCTATTCTAAATTTCATGAGTCAGTCCTTAAATAGCATAAGCTGAACAAACATAATGGAAAAGGCACTCTTAGGATCTGTATTTTTCTTAGTGTTTCTGCTTGGCTTGCATTTTGAGGTGAGAGGTCAAGTTCTTCATCTTCTTATTTCCCCTGGCATGCTCCTCATCATAGTTGGTGTATTCCAGCTTCATCTGAGTGTGCCTAGACCCTATTTTTCATCATTCTAAGAATTTAGGGTTTGATTCCATATCTAATTTTAACTCACAACCACCTTTTCTTCATTGTTGTTTCAATTTCACAGTAACCGGTGTCAGTCCAGTGACCGTCGTTGGTTACCCCCCTGACCATCCATCGGTTATACCTTACCGGCATCAGTTGACTATTCTTTTAGTTAACCTAACCAAAAAGACACATGCTTCACCTTCTTTTTTGTTCAGAGTCTCTGTCACCCTCCTCATATTCACTTTCTTGGTAAATTCCATCAGAATCTTATCTACTTAGTAGATCATCACCCTTTTGCCTTGTTTTGACAAACTGTCCACTTTCCATAGTAACCAACCATGGTTACCTGTGACCGGCGTTGGTTTCCCCTAACTGGCGTCATTGATTAGCCTGTTCAAATTTCTTAACTAACATTTTATACCTAATCTACCTACCACCACCTATTTTTCCTATCTTTGCTAGATTTCTGTGTCATTTACAGAAAGTAGTCCTACCACATCAATACTTGTTCACATGGTGTTGACGTGTAACCAAGCCAACACACTTGCATTTCACTGCTAGCCTTTAGCCTCTTCCACCTAGTCCATCTCCACCTTCTGTGTTGTCCCCTATGGACCCCGTTTTCCCCGCCATTGTTGGTATGGGTGACACAAAATTTGCATGGTTCTTAGATTAGAACCCCACTGCCTTACAACACTATCTTGCCCACTCATCCACTTGGGATTCCTCGGGCCACCCTATCTATGGTATGTCTGTGTCCATTCCTCCTGCTCTTGCACCCACCACCATGTCAGCTTCCTCTAGCTCAGCTCTCCTCTGCTTCTCCCCTATCACCAGTGGTGTCGCATCTCGACCCTACCGCGGTGGTATCCACACCCTATACAACGTTCACTACACCTTTGGCATCTTCACCCCCTATGGCATCTACCATGCCCACCTCCATGGCCATTAGTCTAGGTGGCCCCATGTCATCCACTACCTACATACCCACTCTGTCTCAACCCCCGCCAGTATCAGCAAACTATACCCCCCTTCAGAGTCTAGTCCTATCTATTCCCCAATCACTTCCTCCCATCACTACTAGGGTGGTCACCTCGATTCCTCCTGTATACACACACTTTCAACCTCCACTCGTAGCTTCTACTTCTTATTCCACATATTACCCCTCCTCATCCTTCTCCTCACACATACCTCCACAATTTTCATACACGGCTCCATCACATAATGTGATGCCTTCCACCTCGTATTCTTCATACCTTCCTCCCCCTCCTTGTGGAAGCCAACATTCATCATAACCTACCCCCGACCTTATCAAGATGATGATGGATAAGATGCACACACTGGAAGCATCTCTTTCTGGTTCACACACATCTCTCACCTATGAGGATATTTGTAATGAGCACTATTCATTTCTTCGTCCCTATTCATCCATACCCCCCACACTGGGAAATGCAAAAATTCAACCGATGGTTCCACATCAAGGAAGACCCACAGCAACACCTGTAGGTCTTTCAGACACATGTGATATCTCATTGCTCATGATGACGCTTTGCTATTGCTAACATTTCCCATGTCCCTAAGTGGACCTGCTCTCAATTGGTATAGTGCCCTACCTAAGCACTCTATCTTCTCTTTCAATCAAGTGGCCCAAGCCTTTTTGGATCACTTCTCCATCAATGTATCCAAGAAAGTCACCATGACTGACTTGTATACCACGCGTCAATATGATGACGAGTCGATCATAGACTTTTTTGCTCGTTGGCATGACCTTGATCAATCAACTCACATTCCCCTTACCACAGACCGAAGCTGATAGAACTATTTACCCGAACTTGTGCTCATCACATCTCATCCACCCTACAAATCCAAATGTTTCGTACATTTGACGAGGCGTTCACCATGGCCCGAAAGCTCAAAATCTGAGCCATCGAAGAGAAAAGGATTCAATTGCGTAACAAAGGTGCTCCTTTTAAACCACATGAACCCACTTCCACTACCAAAACACCACCTTCCACTCCTCTCAACCCTCCTAGAGCCAAAGGCTCTGCCCATTCGGTGGTCCTGAAGGTCTGGCCCACCTCACCCATCCAACCTACCAAAACCTCCACCTAACCTCTCGCCAGTGCAAACATTCCTCTTTAAAAATGAACAAAAGAAATATACTCCCATTGCTGAACCATACCCTGTTGTTCTGGAAAAACTCCTGAATGCAAGGGCTATCACCCTGTCAGCTATCAAACCACACCCTGGTTTTGATCCTGCCCACCTGATACCCTCATGGTATAGGGAGAACGAAATCTGTGACTACCATCGTATCCAAGGGCACAACACCAACAACTGACATCACCTTTAAAACCATTGTCCAAGAAATGTTAGATAGAGGAGATCTTGTTCTGGATAACCCCAACATACCCGCAAACCAAAACCTGCACATCTTCCAAAAACCATTTCTTAATCATACACCCCCCACCCAACACAACCATTCTACCATTGACAGTGACAATATCCGGGAGGTTCATGCCATCTTTGATATCCTACCCATACCAATTACACCATACCCCCCAACCGCACCTACAGTGGAAGAACTCCTTGAACAAACCTGGCCTTTACCCATACCAACATCTCCACCCTCTTCACCATTACCACCAGAAGTTAATCTAGTACAAATAGATACATCTTCCTTGGATGTTATACCTACCATACCTAGCCCTATCTTGGACCCCCCTACCCTCATACTTGACGAATCATCGTCGACACCTACTTCCATACTCACCAAGGAGTTAGAAGTACCTTCCCCTTCCACTACCTCACCACACATTGACGATGATCCTTCTTCATCTACCTTACCCACAATTCACCAGAAAGAAGATCTCCATTCTGAAAACAACAGACCCACTACCCTCTCCTACAACATTAAGTGATCTCTTTCTCCTCTCTCCTTCCTACAGAATCAGATGTAGAGGGCTTCCCTGTTTCATAGATAGCCATTCCGTTTACAGGGATCACCACCAAATCCACCCTCATCCCCTTTCTCTCTTCCTTGTCCTCATTCGGTAGAATATCTAGGGTATGTTGATCACTCATTACTTTGGGAACGTCTTCAAATCCCTGTCTCCACACAAATGCAGACCTTACCTACCGACTCACCCACTATTTACCCTACAATAGTGGCAACATCCATACCTAACCTACCCACTAGAGGTGACCACAACACCTCCCACATTACCTCTAACCATCGACATACCTTCCTCATCTACATCCTTCTACATCATCATTTCCTAAACCCTCATCAACCTCCACCATCTCTCATATACCGAGGGGTATGATCCACATCAAGCCTTACCCATCCAACAATCAAGCTTGATTTAACCACCTCCTCTCACCCCTTCACCAAAAACACACCCCTACCAAAACCAAAACACCAACTACCTCAGACGCTGGTACTGGCACCCCCTACCACCTCTTTTTCACCTTCACCACTACCCTCTCTCTTGGGCCCTCACCCGTCAACCCTGATGACCAAATTGACTATACACAGTATAGCCAAAAGTCAGCAACCTCTCCATTTACCACCACCTCCTCTACTACCCAACCCTACAAAGTTTCCTTTACCTACTAGGAAACACCAAACACCACTACCATTGCATACCCCTACCTCCACAGTGCCACTACTCTCACCTTGGATAACCTGTCCTCTCCCTCCTTCAGCACGACCCTCTTCATCACACCATCGTTCTGCATTACTCACCACCCCCACCTCCCAAAGTGACACCTAAACCCAAAACCAAATCATCCACTACACCCTTACCTAACAAGGTGTGGCCCACACCCCAACCCAAACCTAAACATGCCCAAACTACCTTGACCATCCCCATTCCGTGATCAATGACACCCACTTCTAAATCACTACCGAGTTCCTCACCCAAAACCATACCCGCCGCACAATGTGATCCAATGGCAGGATCCTATGTAACTATCCTGGCTAACCTACTCACCTCTTCCCACATCACCTTACCACCCATCCAACCCTACAACCCACTCAAACCAAAACCAAAATGGTTTGACGACTCCCAGATCTGCACCTATCATCATGCACCAGGGCATAGCATGGAGGATTGCCAAGCTCTCAAAACACTCCTGCTACAGTGTCTTCACTGAGGATGATCTGTTAGACACAAACTATCCCCTCCTACCACCATAACCACCCCCATTTATACCATTACCAACTCAACCCTCATTATCCCACACATCATACCCTTCCTACCCACCACCAATATTTGAAATCAATATGGTTCAAATAGCCACTTGGGCTCAGCATGATAAAGGGAAAAATAGGGCAGATGAACCTACTGCCTCAACTATACCTCACATCACACCCATGCCCATCACCTAAAATCACCATCTGAGGACCTGCCTTCCTTGTTCTCTCATGGGAGATCCCATCACGCCATGATCAAAAAAATTCATCAATCACCACTCAATATGTCCTTGTACGACCTCATCCAAACTTCTGAATCTCATCGCCAGGCCATCATTGAGGTCATGCAATCCATTGAGGTTCCACCTAATGACCCCACACCTGTTGCATCCATTATCACACCACACCAACGTGGCCTCCCTTATTTCTCCACCTTCCACCTTGACACCCCATCGCCTCATCTCAAGTGGCTACCCTCACCTTCTCCGATGACAAGATCACACCTCACTAAATGGAGGATTTGGATCCCACCCTTTTCATCTCTTCCTGTGTCGAAAATGTCTACATTTGATATATTATGATCAATGGCGGAGCTAGCATCAACATCATCTCCTCTCATGCATTCAATCAAATGCGCATCCCTGCTAATTACATGCATAATGATCCAATTATGTTGCGTTCATTCAACAAAACCATAACCACCACCTTGGAGATAGTGATCCTACACATTCTCTTTGGTCCCCATAGAATCCCTGAACTCTTCTACATCCTGGAAGGAGATTTCTAATACAACATGTTTCTTGGACAACCCTAGATTCATGCCATGGGATGTGTCCCTTCCAACCTTCATCGTTGTCTCAAATTTGAACATGAGGGACACAACTACACCATTCCCCGCTGACCCTTCACTATTCAAAACCTGTAACATGTTATACTGACCCAACAATGTCCTCATACCTATCACCACTCCCACCTCCACACTCCACTTCTAGCTACCACTACCTCTACCACTTATTCTTCAACCCCTACATCACCTCTTATCACTACCACCACAGCGCCTGTAGAACCATCCATTGCTCCACAACCTGTAACCACATCATCTCAAACTCTCATGGAAAAATCCATTCTCGCCACTCGTATCCCAGATACTAACCCACTTGAGGGTGCTTTTTCCAATGACCTGACACTGGGGGAGTATCGGCTCTACAATGTTGACATGTTCCGTACCCCACAAGAGTATGGTAACCTTCAGCAACATCCCCATTATGACCCTTGCATTGGCAAGGTTCTCTGTCTATGGACCCTCACACCTTCACACCAATCTAGCCTATGGAGGTGTTGATACTCCCACCTACACACCAGAACCACCTACCCAAACCTTACCATTTACCACCACCCTTCCCTCGTTAACAAACTGGCATTTTTCCCATACCTTCCTTCACTGGTGTGCTAAGAAGGGTTTTGGCTTTGGTCTTTATGAACAAGGCCATCACTCTGTTATTCCTTGCACTACTTGCAAGCACAAGGATCATAGTGGGGTGGGATTTGTTGAGCCTGCACTTAAACAATCTCATGTCGACCTCATTACCATGGCCCTTCAACCTCACCCACTTCACCTGCAGAGTCTATAGACCCAGAGTCTATTCCTCCTACCTTTTTTTTTCCATAAACACCATTTCCTTGGGTCCGCTTGCCATTCAAAAAGAGGAAGGGACTCCTACTTATTTTCCCATTCTTTATCTTGAGATGATTGATGAGGATGCCCCATCTATCAATGTTATACAGTGTCATAATGACGATTCCATTATCACCTACTTAGGTGCGGAGGACTCTTATCTCCACCACACACTACCTTCTAAAACCCAAAACATGCTGAATGAATCCACTATCGACATCAACATCCACACATCAGATGACCCCCGTATCCTAAAGATAGGCCAATCTTTGGACTCTTTTGAAAAAGAAGCCTACACTTCTTTCCTTCATGACCATAGACAACACTTTTGCTTGGTCATACACTGATATGCCCTGTATTGACCCAAATATTGTGGTCCATAATATCATCACCTTACCTGAATGCTAAACCCGTCAAATAGAAGCTGTGTAAAATGCACCCACACATTTCCCTTCTCATCAAATAAGAGCTCCAATCACCTCCTCTCTGTCTCCTTCATTCTACCAATTGACTATCCACATAGTGGATTTCCAACATCGTACCCATTACCAAAGCAATGGGGGGACTCTGCATATGCACCGACTTCTGGGACCTGAACCTCACTTGTCTTAAAGATGACTTTCCACTACCCAGTATCAGCCAATTGGTTGACCTCACCGCCAGACATGAGATGCTATCTCTCATGGACAGGTTCTTGGGTTATAATCAAATATTACTCACCCCCTGAAGATCAACACAAAACCACCTTCATTACCCCTTGGGGGACCTTCTGCTATCACGTCATGCCCTTTGAGACTAAAGAACGTAGGTGCCACCTATCAATGAGCCATGACCTATATCTTCCATGACATCATGCATCACATCTTAGAAGACTACGTCGATGACCTTTTGGGAAAATCCAAAATTCACACCAAACATTTACCCATTCTCAAAATCATCTTCGACTGTCTCATCCAATATTGTGTATGCCTTCAACCTAAGAAGTGCGTCTTCACCATCCTATTCAGATAAACTATTGGGCTTCATTGTTTCCTTACGAGGCATTGAAGTTGACCCTACCAAAATCAAGGCCATCCTCGAGATGCCTCCACCCACTAACCTCTACCAACTTCATAGTTTGTAGGGAAAACTGTAATCTTTTCCATTGCTTCATTTCTCAATTATCAGATCCGTTGTGAACCCTTTCACCACCTCCTTAAAAAGGATATCACCTTCCATTGGAACATGGGCTGTCACAACACTTTTGAAGCCTTGAAAGCATACCTATTACAGCCTCCCGTGCTTACCCCTCCTAAAGACGATCAACCATTCTACCTCTACATTTCTGCCACCGATCATTCCCTAGGCGCCATGCTCACTCACCGTGATGACCAACACAGGGAACAAGCGGTCTATTACATAAGCCGTACCCTTATGGATTATGAGACTAGGTATACACACGCAGAAAAGTTGTGCCTTGCTTTAGTCTTTATGGCCACCAAACTTTACCACTACCTACTCAACCATGACTACCTTTGTCATAACCAACACCGACCCCTTGCATTACATGTACTCTAAACCATTCCAAAATCAACACATTTCATGATGGCTCATGCTACTCGCTGATCTGGATATCACCTTTCTTCACCAAAAATCAATCAAGGGTTAGGCTATCGCTGATCAACTGGCTGATGCCCCACTCCCTGACCACCAACCCAATAACTTTGAATTCCCCGAGGAATCCATCGCTACCCTTTCCCTTGATGGACCTGCCGAGGAACCTCTACACTATCAAATGACCTTATTCTTCGATGGATCTAAATGTCAACATGTGGGGTGGAGCTGGAATCATCCTCATTCCACATGATGGTGAACCCATCCCACTTTCTTTCAAACTTGACTTTGAGTGTACCAATAACATCGCCAAATATGAAGCACTCGTACTAGGTCTCCAAACCACCTGAACCCTAGATGTTAAATCCATTAATATCTTTGGTGATTCTCAATTAGTAGTAAATCAGGTCAATGGACTATACCAATGTCGCAATGAGGAATTATAATGGTACAAACACCATGTAGACCTCTTATTAACCACCTTCACCCACTATAACCTTTAAACCATTCCCCACTCTATGAACAAGTTCGCAAATACCATGGCTTGTCTCGCCTCACAAATACCCTCATCACCTACCGATTCACAAATCTTTGTTATTGTGTGAAGGTTGCAATCACCCTCCTACCTCTACTCACACTATTCAATCTCATCGAGAAACCTACCATTGACCCATCCGACCTCTGGTACCAACAATACTCTGACTACCTCTCCCTTTCCATCCTTCCTCTAGATCTTACCCGCAATGGCCATCGTGCCTTCCTCCAAAAAGTCTCCCGGTACGTCATCATGGGAGGTCTCCTCTATAAGTGCAGGCTTTGATGGGATCCTTCTCTGATGCCTCACTAACTCTGAAATACCCTATACCATCAAGGAAATACATTATGACATTTGTGGGGGTCACATCAGTGGCCTAGTTGTTACTAAACGTATTCTTCGCCTTGGCTATTACTAGCCTACCCTCAACTATGATTGTTGTGACTACGTCAAATGATGTGTGAAATGTCAACAACACTCGAACCTTCATCACACCCCATGGTCATGCCTTATAGGTCGCATGAGACCTCTGGCCCTTTTCTCAATGGGCCTCGATCAACTCAGTGGTGAGATCAACCCTCATTCTTCTCAACGCCATCAATGGATCATAACCACTACTGAATACTACACCAAATGGGTAGAAGTCATTCCACTCATCTCTACCAAAGCCGAGAAGATTTGTGAGTTCATCAACCATCACATTATCTGTCATGCTTTGGTGTTCCTCATCGCCTTATCACTGATAATGGCAAACAACTCAAAAACAAAACCCTCTAAAAACTTTATGATACCTTTGGTATCCAACTCAGTTTTTCTTCACCTTATTACTCTCAAACCAATGGCCAAGCTGAATCCACCAACAAAACCCTAAACAAAATCCTCATGAAAGTGGTCAACGATACTAGGAAGGATTGGCATACGCACATTCCTTTTGCCCTATGGGCATACCACACTAGTATTCACACATCGACTGCTACTACACCTTTCTCTCTGGTCTACGGTACTGAGGTTGTCTTGCCTCTCGAAGTCCAGATCCCATCTCTCTGCATATTACTCAAAGACATGCTCACCAATGATGACTTTCACCAAGATCATTTGGCACAACTAGAGTTGTTAGATGAACGACATCTACATGCTTTAGATCACCTCCAAATATACCAAAAACATCATCAAACACACTTATGACAAGTTTGTCCACCCCCACACCTTCCAAGTCAGAGATCTCATCTTGAAAGAAAATCAACATGTCACCAAAGCTGAGAAACATCTACGAGGTAAATTTGCTCCTAATTGGCTTGGACCCTATATCGTTACCCATACCTATGGATTAGGTGCTTATCATTTATCTTCACTCGATGGTAAACCTGAACCTGAGCCCCTTAATATCTTGCATCTTCAACCATTCTACTATTGAACCAAGTGCTTTATCACCCATTGACTATTCCCAGGCTCATCCCATGAGCACCTCCTTCTCTTATACTCACCTCACATACCTATGATTAAACAAGAATCATGTGACTCTCCTATCACTTTTTCAACCTTGTCTTCAATATGAGTACCACAGACTCTACTCATGGCATGATTCTCATGGATACTTTTTGATCCCCTTCAAGGATGGAATCCCATGGTCATACACCATTCCATATACCCTTCACAAACAACCACAACTATACCTCCACCATCACTCCACCTTTTGCATTAAGCCATTCGTATTCCTCTATAGCCTTGTCCATGGCTTCATTGGTCAATTCACATTCACCTATCAAAATGGGATCACCTTCCTTGAGTCAAACTTCCAAACATAAAGATGAATCCCTCAAAAGGACATCTACCATTTGTATCTAGTCACCATAAATAGACTGCTCCCTTGAAGGACAACTATACTGCACTAGCCATACTCTACCTAAATCAAAAAAGAGAGAGAGAGAGAAGATACTAGCCCCTTTCGAAGCTTCCTGCATCAATCAGCTTCACAAAGACCTCAAGGAGATTATCTAATCATCCCACATAGACTTCCCACATTGATCAGTCTATCAAACAAACATAACACACCCTTCTTGTCATGGACTTCACCTATCTGGGATATCGGCCATCTTATACACAAGGTGTTTTCTTCCCCTTCACATTTCCAACCTTTCACCATATCACCATCTTCCCACATTATCCTACTATTTCTACCTACCACGGGATGATGTCACGAGTACAATCTCTCGTGATCCTACACATTGCTTCACCTTCGGAACATCCAACCTGTAAGGTCTTTTAGGGGTTTGAGGCTCATCACACCTACCCTTGGTCTATGCATCGATGGTCCTTTCCAATTTGCCAGCTGCATCATCAACCCTGTTACAGTTTCCCTACTTTTCAAACTATTGACCTTCTTCAAACCAAAACCATGAGTTCCACTCACCTTCCACCTACCTTCTCACCCACACCTACCTCCACCTATCAATCGCTATTTCACACCACATCTCATCTTCATCACCTTACCCACCTGCACCCATACCTCTGACCTCAGCACCTTACCCATCTATCCTCACCCACAAGCATCACCTATTTACCCACTACCTATTTACCCATACCATGACCCATAGTCTACCCCATCACCCACACCTTTTACCCTACTTGTCTATCCTTGACCATTCACCACACCTACCCATACCCATGAACCATACCTACTCAACCATACCCTTAACCCATACCCATTCACCTTACCTATTTACCTATACCCACTGACCCTTATCTTTTACCCTACTTGTCTACCCATGACCATTCACCACACCTACCCGTCCCCATGACCCGTACCTACCCAATTATACCCTTGACCCATACCCATTCAACCTTACCCATTTACCTATACCCACTCACCCATACCTTTTACCTACTTGTCTACCCATGACCATTCACCACACCTACCCATCCCCATGACCCGTACCTACCCAACCATACCCTTGACCTAGACCCATTCACCCAGTGACCCGTACCCACTCACCCATACCTTTTACCCTACTTTTCTACCCATGACAATTCACCTTACCTACCCATACCCATGACCCGTACTGACTGGACCATACCCTTGACCCATACCCATTTACCCTTACCTATGTACCCATGAACATAACCTACCCCAACCCAACCAACCCCTCTCGACAATTTTTCATTTCCTCCCTAGCTTAAGGGAGAACTACATCGGTCTGAGGCCCCTTTTCACCGGGCTATGTAGGCATAACTCCAAGGGCATGGGGCCCTTGGAGGTTAGCTTGACCATCACCATCCCCTTCTTCCTCCTTTCTCACTAAATATCGTTCCCTTCTTGCCATTAGCTACCTATCCCTGTCACATTCTACTCTTAGTTTCCAATTTATCATCAAATAAGTGGAAATTAATACATTTATTTTTACTACATTCATTTTATCACATTTACCACAATCCTACATTACATACGGTCATACCAACATGATCCATGTTATCATACATACCAAAAACTAAACCAAAACATATACATCATCATTTCTTCTTCATCATATCACATACCTGAGAAATCAACTCAACCATGCCTATAACCTGACTCAACCATGCCTAATACACCAATGCCTACAACCTCAACCATGCCTATGACCTGACTCCACCATGCCTATAACCTAGACTCAACCATGCCTACAACCTAACTCCACCATGCCTACAACCTGACTCCATCATGCCTAACACCAACCTGACTCCACTGTGCCTATAACCTAACTCCACCATGCCTAACACACCTATCATTCATCTCATCTATACATCATAATCATAGTCTATCAACATCAAATACATCATCATCAAATCATATATCTCATCATATAAATCTATGTATCCATACAATATACACTGATATCAAATAAATCCATCTCTCAAAAACTCTCATATACAGCCTCACCATCTTCGCCATGCAGGTTGGTATATGATCAAAAATATACAAAAAATACCCTCGTGTACATCCTCACTCTCTTCAACACATAGGCCAGTATATATCAAAAATAAACAACTACATCAAAATCAAGGGACATACATCAGGCATCATCCTACTAGACATCCTCCATATCTATCTCATCTGTCTCCTCTACCTCCTCAGCTCCTGTCCAGCGACCTGCTAACATCTCCCCACCCATCATGGGTGGTGGTTGGGTCCCTACTGGTACATCACCTGGGGCTAGCCTCCATGAACTGGTGGCCTCATCTTGACCCTATCTCGGGGCTTGATGTCCCCCTGTGCTCTCCACGCTATGGGTGCATGATCTGGTCCTCTCACTTGAGGCCTGTTATGCCCTGTACTCTACATATGATAGAAAATCTATCCCTGCCGCACTGTCAACTGGTCCTGATAATATCTGGCCTCATCTCTCAACTCCCACAACCTAGATACGGGTACTATCTGTGGTGACCCCATCAGCCTCTGACCCTGTACCTATCCTGATAGGACCCTATCCCACCCCTACCTGTGAACTGGGACCCTGTCCCGGTGCCTATGGTGGTGCCATCGGCCTTTGCCCCTATGCCTGTATCTAGGCCTGTAGTGCCCCAATCTGTGCCTGTGTCAGTGGCTAACTATCCCTGTAACCCTATCACCTGTGCCTATAGGGTGGCCACCTGACCATCATCACCATCTCCATCTCCACCCTAGGCCATCTGGGCCTATAGACTGGCCACCTGTGCATGTAACTCATCCACCTCCACCTATGAACTGGTTAACTGTCCCTGCACCATCCCCAACTGGGTAATCAGGGTCACCACCTACCCCTATAAGGAATCTCTCTGCACCGTGATAGTGGCTAAATTTGGCTGCCCTGGCCTGGGTGGTACTACTCATAAATGAGCTGCCCACCATTGTCTGTATCTATCTAGTCACCCCAACATCATCAATCTGTCAGTCTATCACCTGCTCCTCCTACCCTGTAGGCACTGTTGGCTATGGTAGAGGCAATGGCCTCTCCACTTTGTCTCTCCTATACTGTGGGAATGGTGGGGGTATATCCTATGGTAACCCAAACTTCCGTCTAACCCTGTCAACGGGGATCATCTCGTGCTCCTCTGCACGACCCCTCTATCCATTTGAGTAGCTAAAGGCCATCTAACTCATCAGCCATCTATCTGTATGAGGGATAACCCACATACAGTCTCCATATAATGTCCACTCCAGAAAATACCTCCAATAGCTTCCGGTAATACGCTACATCATGTGTAGCCCTGTCTGATCGCCACTCTCCAATAATAGGCACCCATCACCTGTACTTCACCCACACAAAACATAGGATCAAATGCATCTTCTCGGGGCATACCCACTAGATGCACACAGACTAATGTGCTCATAGGCCCAGCAGTGAAGAACAAATGTACAACATAGGTTGAACCTGCAAAGCCACCCATACACCACATACTCTCTGTATAACTGCACCAGGAATGCTGGCACCCAAGAAAAATGGGTCTTGTCCATCATCATGTCATGTAACACTCCCATCAGTGATTGTGGGAACCTCCCACCCTCTTCATCCGGTAGTGCAAAACAACAAACTACCTCCATCAATAATACTACTAGCCTCATCTCCTTTGGATGGGCTAGGTACATCTCACCATAACTCAAGCTGGCGCTGTGAAAATTCATCTCTGTCAGTCCCTCACCAAACGAATGTCAGCATCAACTCCTCTTAGGCCTCCAATGAGATCGAATGCACCTACGTCCCTAATATTGGTAACCACAAGATCCTAAACACGTCCTCCAGGGTGACTATCATCTCACCTGTCGGTAGGTGGAATGTGTTGGTTGCTGAATCCCATCTATCGATGAGGGTGACCATCAGACTCAGCTTTCGAACTGCATGTCGATAGCGTCGGACCCCAATCAGGCCCACCTCCTCCACATGCCATAACTCCTCGACTGTCACTGCACTCCTCAAACTCTCAAGAGTAGGGGTGGCACCCTTTCTCGCATCCGTATAGCTGATCTCCCACCTGTATCCAACACAAATATCACATTAATACTACCTTCAGCCATACCCAAAACCACCCTCAACACCTAAACTTATACCTACTTCACCCACCTCTTTCTTTCCTCCCAACCTTACCTTCATCTTACATATTCTATCTACCCACCCCAACCTCATCCACTATCATTTACCCATTACCTATTTCACCCCCCACCTATGCTATGTTTTTCACCAAAACACCTTATTTTACCCCTACCTATCTTGCCCACTTTACCTGGGCCCCCTTTTTCCTCAAAACCCAACCAGTACCAGTTATCTCTAACTAACCACCCGGTCACCCCTTAACTAACATCGGTCACCTATTTCATGACCGATACTAGTTATACCCCACCGACATTGCCCAAACCCTGACTGACGCTGGTCACTGTCTCAGTGAAAACCCACTATAGCCCCAACCCTCCTTTTCCAAAAAAACTCACTTTCTCTCCCTTCTACCCACCCATTCCCACCTAAACCTACCTGTAGAAACTAAAATTAGGTCACACTCCCCCTTCACCCCTACTAATATTAATTTAATTAATTTAATTAAATTAATGCATTATCCTCACTATATTTATTATTTAAATAATATCTACACATATAGTTCACTTAGACACCTCACTAAGTTTAACTCAACCTAATACGTAGTCTTAGCAAGTTACCATAACTAACTAAGACTTACCCAAACCCTAAAAATCAATGCCTACATTCCCTCTAACCACATTCATGAATTCTCACAAGAAGCTCCTAGTCTAATCCATGGGACAATGAAACAAGATCTGAAGAAATCAGGAGGATCTCCCTAACTTTTGTAAACCTAGAAAATCCCACCTTGACCAACGTCAGTTACCCCTAACTATCGCCAGTTAAGATGGACCGCCGTCGGTTTACCCCCTTTTTTAACCCCAAAAACAACTTTATTCTCAAGGTTGGAATATAGAACCTAGAAGTTGGAAGCAAGAAATTTGACGAGCAAGAACGAAATATAAAAGAAATAATGCATCTTTAGAAAGCCAATTCTAGCAAGAACTCACATCCAAGGAAGGAGATTGAACATCTTCTCCTGCACAGCCATCCCAACCACCTTCTGATCTATCTAAGTAAAAGAGGAGCATGCATGCATCCCATGCAGAGGCTTTTCTTCATCTGATGATCCCTTGTAGCCTTCAAACCCATCATCAACACCTCCATCCTTCACACAAAGACATTAAGAAACAAAATCGAAGTAGTTACTCCTAGCCAAAAGGAAGCTCTCACAATCATTTGTGGATTCAGAAGTCATACGTGTGCAACAACCCATCAACTGATAGTTGAATAGGTATTCCGCCTACGCCCATTACCCTATCTGATTCATCAAAAATTCAAAGAAACAATCTAAGAAAAAGGTGAAACATTTTGGCACACCCGGTGGGGACCCATCCGGGGTTCCTTGCATTTCATTCATTCCTAGGAAAAATTTGTGTGTTTTTTTCCCTTCTAAAAGTGTACACACTAATTTTCTTCCCTGGTAATCCACTCCTTTCTATTTTCTCTAAAGGAAAATTTTCTTTTGGTGTATTTAAAAAGAATCATTTCTTCATGTTTTCTGCATTTTAGTGAAAGAACATCCCTCTTCCTCTTTATCTTATTGTGTCAATCTAATTTCACATTTTTGATTTGGGTTTTAAAATTATTGCATTTCATTCTGGTTTTCTGCACTAGCTCACATTAATTGAGGGCAACCTATACGCTAGAAGTCATTACCAGCTGATTGTTGACAAATGAATTGTAAAAAAGCACTTTTATCCTTTTCTCTTTCTCTGAGTCTTACCAAACCACACAAAATTTCAAATACATACATTCTTAAACAACATCTTACCTGGAAGAAGCTGTAGGTGATCACACAATCACGGCATAGTGGGCACCCAACTCACTGCTCTATTGAGTCATACTTTAGAGCGTAGCCCGCCCCCACCATAACATACCTGAAACCTCACCCTTTAGATCTCCTTCTTTGTAGGAAGCCATCCTCACCAAAAACTCTATTTCATAATCCATGTATCAGTCCCTAAATAGCATAAGCTAAACAAACATAATAGAAAAGAGCAATCTTAGGATCACATTTTCTTAGTGTATCTGCTTGGTTTGTGTTTTGAGGTGAAATATCACGTTCATCACTTTTTTTTCATCCTTGCACGCTCCTCATCATAGTTGGTGTATTCTGGCTTCACCTAAGTGTTCCTAGGCCATATCACCATCATTCCCAGAATTCTAGGTATGATTCCACATCAAATTCTAATTCAAAACCACTTTTTCTCATCACTGTTTCAATCTCACAATAACCGTCATCGGTTACCTCTGACCGCCATCGGTTAAACACAACCGACATCAGTTCCAGGTCCCTTTGCTGACCTACTCAAAAGGACATTCTCACTTCACTTTCTTCCACTTTCCACAGTCTTTATCACTATCACTTTTCCCATTATTGTTTTACACATCCCCTAATTTAGAAAACTTACTATATTTTGCCTTCTACTTCACTATTTACTCATTGTCCATTTTCTACAGTGACCGGCAGCAGCTATCCTTGGACGACATCAGTTTTCCTTAACTGACATCGGTTAGCCTGTTTCATATTCCACCCACCATTTTTTACGTCATCCATTTTTTTTATCACCATATTCACTCGTTCTTGTTGTTCTCTATATCATTTACAGAGAAGCACCCCCACCTGATCAGTACTAGTTCACATGGTACTGACCTAAAGACAAACAAATGCCCTCGTGTTCCACACCAGTTTCCAACCACTGCCACCTATTCCTTCACCACCTTCTATTTTATCACCAGCCATGCATCCCATCCAACCTACTAATATCGCTACTAGAGATAAGGATTTCGCATGACTCCTTGACCAAAACCCTGTTGCCTTGTAATTTTACCTCTCCCATCCGTCCATTTGAGATGCCTCAGGTCAGTTGATATATGACATGCCCGTATCTATCCCCTCAACTCTCGCACCCACCTCTGCATCGGCTCCATTTGGTTCAGTGCTAGCCACTTCCACTTTACCCCCAGTCATTTTGTAGTTAGGTCCTATACCCGCTATGATAGCTGTGTCTATTACCTCAGTAGCACCCATTACATTCACCACACCTTCAATAATTACCCCAAACACAACCTCATCCATCCCTCATGTCTCACACATACCTGTAGCTATGTTCCCACCTCCAGTGTCAGTGACCCCTACCCCATTTCAGAACGTAGTTCTTTCCATTCCCTCGATCTTTAGCTCCTATTGCCACTAGGGTTACCACGACCCTTCCTCCCCCATATATATACTACCAACAACTGCCTGTTTCATCTATCATTCATTCTAGGTATGTACCCCCTATTTCCTTGCCTTCTTCTCTGCCACCTTACATGGCAGTCCCATATATTGGAATGCCCCACCCATTATACACCCAAAACCAACCTCCTCACACTATAGGAAGCATCCAATCATCACAACCCACTAATGACCTAATTAGATTGATGATGGATAAGATGTAAACACTGGGGGCATCGATTTAATGGCTCCACAACACTCTCACTTATGATGAGATTTACAATGAGCCTATTTCCATTCCCATCCATTCATACTCTGTGCATTGGGAAATGCCTAAATTCAACCGCTTCAATAGTAAGTAAGACCCACAATAGCATTTGCGCTCGTTTAAAAATGGATGTTATTTGATTGCTCATGATGATGCCTTACTTTTGAGAACTTTACCCATGTCCCTCACTAGACCTACATTAGATTGGTATAGTGGGTTACCCAAACACTCCATATTTTCATTTAATCAGGTAGCCCAAGATTTTTTGGATCATTTTTCTATCAATATTGCCAAGAAAGTTACCATGACTAATTTATATTCCACACGTCAGTACAAGGATGAATCTATCACATATTTTGTCACTCGCCGACACAGCTTGATCAATCAACTTACCTTTCAATTGTCAAAAACTGAACTCATCGACCTCTTCACACAAGCTTTCACCAGGCATATCTACCTAGCCTTGCAGGTCCAAAATTTCATAACATTCAATAAGGCATTCGCTATGGCACAAAAGTTAGAGATTCGGGCCATTGAAGAGAAGAAAATCCAATTACGAAATAAGAATTTGGCATTTAATTTGAGTGAAACCTCTTCTTCTTCTAAACCACCAACCAATTATTCAAAGGCTAAAGGTACTGCTAACGCAGTGGTACTCAAGGCCGACCCAACTCATCCATCCAATCAAGCTACACCCTCATCTAATCTATCACCTGTTCAGGATTTTTGATTCAGACAAGAGTAGCGAAAATATACCTCGATTGGGGAACCTTACTCTTTTGTTTTAGAAAATATTATCAAAGCTTGTACCATCACCCTTCCACCCATAAAACCACATACTGGTTTTGACCCTACTCGCCCCATTCTTGCATTGTATAAGGAACAAGATTTCTGTAACTATCACCGAGTGAAGGGTCATAGTAATGGCAACTATATCACTTTTAAGAATATTGTCCAAGAAATGCTCGAGAAAGGTGATTTGACTATGGATAATCCCAATGCCACCTCCAACCAAAATCTACAAATCTTTAAAATACCATTTCCCAATCATTCCCCTTCATCCAATCAAACAAGTGAGAAATCCACACATGATACCCATACTCGTGAGGTTCATGTGATCTTTAACGAGGTACCTGTCACATCTCAAATACCTCACATCCCTTCCATAGAGGAAATCTTAGCCTAAAATCCTCCTTCCACGTTTGAACCAACTGTCACTATTCTTTCACCAATAGAAGAACACCCTTCATCTCCTACATCACCTACAAGGGAGTCTTCTATTGGCATTGAGACCATCTCACCCCTAGCTTCTCCACTTAGAGAACCCATAGAGAATCACCCATTACCTCCTCCACCCATAGAGGAGCACCTATCCATTCCTTCACTCATAGAGGAACTTCTATTATCCCTTCCACCCATCATAGACCTAGTGGGGATATCTTTTCCTCTTGGTGAACATTTTCCATCCACTACCCAACATCCAACAGACCTACTTTCAGCTCTCTTACCCACGGAAGCTGAAGCTAGCCGATTCCTCATCTCTAAGATGTATTTTATGGGAATTCCCATTAGGTCCTCACCAACTTCACCCACAAACGTGCCATTCTCATGTTTTTCTGATCACTTAGAGTATGTGGATAGAGATTTGTTATGGGGGCGCCTCGTACTCCCTGTCTCAACACAGATGCAAAGATCCCTCGATGACAGCTCCACTATCTACCCAAACACATTTCCACCCATCAAACCAAATACAACCACTTCTTTCACAACCCCTTCCATGATATCTATTAACACTCACACCACACCCTTACCCATAACCCGACCTATGCCTAAACCCAAACCCATACCCACAATATTTACCTCCACTAAACCTATTACCACTTTAGGGGTCACCCCGACCACCAGCCTTACTCATCCACCTATTAAACTAGATTTATCTACATCCTCCAACATTAAAACCACACCTACTCCGACACCCAAAATAAAGAAACAAACTCATCAACATCATATCCCTATCACACCAATCACACCCGCACTTATCCCATCTACCTTAAGACCTCAGCTGCCTAATAGGGTCAAGCACCCCTCACCCATTCATAACCTAATAACACAAAAACCCATTCCTTCCTCATGAATTTCTAACCTACCCAGGCACACAACACAAATCATACTCGCACCTGTAGTCTCTTTATCACCAATACCTCCGATACCTTCAGCCGTTGCTTCACTACCTACTACACTTCAGTCATTGTCCCTTACACCCCAAGCACGACATGCGTCATCTATCTTCATAGCACCCCTATTATCCCTATGGGTAACTCACCCTCTTCCTCCATCTGCTTTCCCTCATAGACCTTGTATGCCTACATCACCTTTACCCAATAAGGTGCACCCCAAAAACAAAACCCCACTACCCCACAACAAGGTAATCAAAACAAAACCACACCCTTCAACCCGTCCATCTACTATACCCCTACCAAAACAAACCCGACCGATACCTCAAACCACACCGGTGCCTAAACCCATAGCTCGGCATGTTCCTACTCTTCCAAAAATAATTCCCAGACAACCAACCACACCTACACCCAAACCCACGTTCACTTCCCATTGTGATGCATTAGCAAGGTCCTATGCCAAAATTTTAAACAACCTCCTCGAGACTTCTGTTATCATATTACCACCACTCTAACCTTACAACATGCCTCAAACCAAAGCCAAAGGGGTTTTGTGATACCAAAAATTTTTCTTACCATCATGTGCTAGGGCATGATGTTGAAAACTGCAAAGCCTTGAAAACTATCCTTATCTAATTTTCTCCACCTGAAACCAACTTTGACGACGATGACCTTCTGGACGAGTACCCCTGCTTCACCTACACCCATTCCCACACTACGCACTCAACAACCACAACCTCCACCCTCACAGCTCCCAGAACCACACACAAAATTGGAAATTAACATGGTTTGCATCAGAGAACTTGCCACACCACCACCCAAATGTCACTGCACCCAACTGACCTCACAAGACTTTTCTCCTCCCTTAGGTTTTTACCCTTCATGTCATTATACCACTTACCCTACACCCTCTCCATTTGACAATTTCCCTCAAATCAACATGGTACATGTCACTACCCGTGTGCAGAAGGGCAAAGAAAAGGCAGCTGACCCACCAACCAATCCTATACCCAACATACCATCTGCCCCCATACCTAAAATAACTATCCGCAACCCCACATACCCCATTTCTAATGGCGTCACACATCACACCATGCTCAAACAACTACACTAATCTCCCCTCAAAATTTCCTAATACGGCCTCATCTAAACCTCAGAATCCCATCATCAAGCCCTCATGGAGGTTCTTCAATATATTGAGGTTTTACCCAATGACCCTACACCCGTAGCCTCCATTAACACACCCCATCATATAGCCTCTCTCACCAAATTACCACCTTCATCCTCACCTCACCTTGTTCACCAAGTGGCCTCCCTCAGCTTCTCAGAGGTAGAGATTGCGCCATACCGAAACGATGACCCAAACCCAGCCCTCTTCATCTTTGTCGACATTGATGACATATGGGTATGTCATGTGATGATTTATGGAGGTGCTATCATTAACATCATTTCATCCCATGAATTTTCTCAAATGCGCATACTTGACAATTGCATGCATAAACATCTGGTCATGTCATGTTCATTCAATGACGCTATCACCTCCACACTAGGCACGGTCATCCTTCACGTTCATGTGGGCCCCCGCACTATTTCAAAATTGTTTTATGTTTTGAAGGGGGAATTCAGATATAACTTGTTGCTTGGTAGACCTTAGATCTGTTTCATGGGTTGTGTTCCTTCCCCTTTGCATCGTTGTGTAAATTTTGAACATGAAGGACACACTTATACCATTGCAGCTGACCCATCACCTTTCAACACATGCAACATGCTTTACTGACCCAACAATGTGCTCATACCTGTCAAGCCATCTACTCCCACAACCAATACCACTTCACCTACACCCCACCTACCATTATAGCCATTGCTTTCACCGCACATACCTCCACAGCTGACCCATTAGCTTCCCAATCCATTAACTCCACCTCTGTATCGACCTCTGACACATCATCAATACCAGCTACCCACATACCAATCACTGATCCCTTGGAAGGTGTTTTTTAATGCCTCACTCAAGGGGAGTACAACCTATATAGTGTCAACACATTCCTTACTCCACACGAGTATGGAAGCCTTCACCAACACCCTTACTATGATCACCACATAGGAGCACACCTCCTTTATGGTCCTCCTCATCTTCGTACTAGTCTCACCTATGGGGGAATTGATACTACCACCTACACACCTGAACCACCTTCAGAACCCCACCCATTTTCCACTAACTTCCAATCTCTTACCAATCGCTGTTTCACCCACACCTTCCTGCACCATTATGTGTGGAAGGGTTTTGGTTTTGGATTTTACGAGCAAGGCCGCCATACCATTATTCCATGTACTACCCACAAATATAATGACCACAGTGGTATTGGCTTCCCCGACCCTTCTACCAAACTGGCCCACATTGAATTCATTGAGGACCCTAGCCTTTCTCCACCTTCATCACCACCCTCACCGACGGAGTTGATGGATCTTGAATCTATCCCTCCTAAAAAAAAATTTCATAAACACCATGTCCCTAGGGCCTTTAACTTATCAACATGAGGGCGAGGCCCCTTCAACTCTCCCATTCCTGTATCCTGAGATGATCGATGAGGACACACCGACCATTAACGTCATTCAATATTAGGATGATGAATCCATACTGACCTTCCTTGGTGCACAAGACTCATATATTCATTGGTCGTTACCCTCTGAGACGCAAACCATGTTGAATGAATCGACTATCGAGATCAACATTCATACTCAAGATGACCCGCACATCCTAAAGATCAGAAAATCTTTAGATGTTTCTGAACATGAAGCCATCACTTCCTTTCTTCGAGCTCATAACCAAGATTTTACTTGGTCTTATGTAGACATGCCCGGTATTTACCCCACCATAGTGGTCCACAATATTATAACCATTCCCGATGCCAAACCTATCAAACAAAAGCTTAGGAAAATGCACCCTCACATTGCTTGTAGTGCCCACTTTCCTTGGACACTATTCAGATACTAATTTTGACACTACTAATCATATTTTTGGACATTATTGTGTTTTGATATAGCAGGATGTGTATATACTAGCTCATGGATTACTATGCTTGCTTCAAAGATGAATTTCCCTTGCTTGGTATTCATCAGTTGGTTGACCTCACCGCTGGTCATGAGATGCTCTCATTCATGGATGGATTCTCGAGTTATAACCAAATTTTTCTTGCCCCAGAAGATCACACAAGACACATTCATTACCCCTTGGGGAACCTTTTGCTATCAAGTCACGCCTTTTGGCCTAAAAAAGGACTACCTGCAAGTAAGAATACAAGACCACCAGATTTTAATTAGACAATAAATGAGGGAACTGCCTTGGGCCCAGGAAATATAAAACTTCCTTTTGAAGGTGGTCAGTTCCCTTGCTAATATGAATTAACACAAATTCTAACAAATAAGCTATTGTCCAATTACAATTTTTTTACCTTGTTAGAACAATAGAGAAAAGGCTGGTCTTGGTTTAGAATCAAGGTGACCGATGCCGGTCACTGTATCCGGTACCGGTTAGTGGTAACCGATATCGGTAGGGGCAATGTTTTAGGGGATTTTGGTGAAGGTTGGTTGTAAGGTGGTTATGTTGTTTTATAAGGCTAATAAATGGGTGGGGTTGGGTAATGGGGTGATCAGAAGGACTCAGAGAATACGGGGGGTGTTCTTGGGGTAATGTAAGGGTGGAGGAATGACAGTTAGATGTAGTGTGTTGCTAGGTAGTAGATCTAGGAATAGACTTATGATGGCTGTGATTCAAAAGTTCAAGAAAGGTTATTAAAAGGACATACAAGATATTACTTACTGATTATTGATAAGGATGCAGGTCCAAGAACTGTGATGACGATGGCAGAACTTAGGTAGGATGACCTGACAATTAGGAGATGAGCTATCTTCCCTCCCAGCGAATAGATGAGTGTCACAAGGCTCTGGTTATTCAGTTGCAGTTATTGGGCTTGATGTCCTTCTCTGCAAACTCTTCTTCTTTCTTTCACTTGTCTCTGTTCAGCCAAGTAAATTCTGGATTCTTCCAATGATTTCTCCTTTGGATCCACCAAAATCCAACACTTTGTTTTTGGCTGGGAGTGGTCATTTACAGGGAACCGATGGTGGTCGAGTAGGAACCGGTATCGGTCAGGTCAAAGCAGGCTATTTTTGGTAAAATAGCCAGCTTTCCCTCCTTTTCTCCTGAGGGATTAGTTGCGGGCTTGGTCAAGTCATTATGAGGTTGGTTTTAGGTGCGGGTGAGGAGTAATTAGTCATGGGTGTGGATGTGGACCAAGTTATAGGTCTTAATTAGGTTAGTTTAGGGTTAAGACTAGTTCATGATGAGGTGGTGAAATGAGGTGGCAGGTATGGCGATGTGGATTTATTAATTATAAGGTAATTAATAAATAATTGTGTAAGGTTTAAGTGATGAGGCTAGGTTGCGAAATGAGATGCGGGGCATAGGGGGTCGTAAGACACAAATATGGTGTCTACACTATGGACATTATTATATTTTTCTCAGTATGATGATTAGATGATAGACTATGGATTGACATTGATTTGGATTCAGTAATTATGCTTGATGATCATTGAGACATTATTATTTTTATGTGGATGATGATATATTGGTTAACATGGACAGGTTATTGATGTTGATTTTAGACATGTGTCAGTTGATATTATAGATAGCCCTAGTATAGAGATCTACTGGATGATGATAGAAGTTACAAATTGAGTTTTAAATGATAAATATTAAATCCTTGATATTGTTGTGATTTGGAATTAATAATTATATGTTGCTTATATGATTTGGATGTTGTGATGTTGCCATGAGGCCGAAGGAGGTATTGTTATTTTGTAGGTAAAAATCACAACAATGTCGGGGGACTGGAGACTAACCATATTGGAATTCAATGTGAAATCAACAAGGGTCACCATGGCAACTGTGTTTGATTTGTGTGTTGTGTTGTGTTAGGATTTCCCATGGGGGGATTTCCATTACTGTGACCATGGGGTATATGATTGCTTTATTTGTTGTGATGTAACACTCTGAACTATTGTTACTTCCTCCTGAGCATTTAAGTGTTGATATATGATTTTTTTTGTAAAAAGGGCATGTTCCTTTGATTGGGAAGTCATGCTTGATATGGATTGTATCTTCTTTGCTCTTGAAGATATTTGACTGAGTCAGGATATGCTTGGAATATTTTATTTCTTTAATTTTTAGCACCTGAGTTTAATCTGATTTCGGGGTGAATTGTGGATTTACCCATCTATAAGACCTAGCCTTGGATCAGTGGAATTGATCCAAGTATTGCTTTAAGTTTGTTCGTGATGAATTAAAATTACAGACCTTGAACAGGTTGCGAGGTCTAGAAGCATGAATAAGCTAGTCCGGAGTATAACTCAGGTTGATCATGTGAAATGGATTGGTTCCCGATATCGAAGTATATCTGGAAGGTCTCGATCGTGGACCAGGTAATAATTCGGCTTTCATACAATTTGTAGCCTAAAGGCAGAACAGGAGCTAACCCTGTTCAAGAATGCATGTTGTAGGTCTTTTTCTGAGTGTACGTAATGTAGACCTAACTGGAATTATTAATGTTAGTAACCTAAAAACTAAACTGTAACCTAGGGGTTAGATTAGTGTTAATCTAACCTAGACCTAGGCTATAAGCTACTAATGTTTCTAAGGTTAGTGACCTATGTTCTATGGAAGTTAGACCAGGTGTTATCCTTAAGATTCTAACCTATGTTACTAACCTAACTATTGGGCTAGGGATTATGGGGGACCTATGGAGGGGATGGTGAGCCATGGGCAGCAGTTTCTATGTTAGTTAATGCAAAGGGATAAGTATGAAGGACAAGGTATTTAGCAGAGATTTTAGAAACAGCTAACTGAGCCTGACATGGCAGAGTTGCCAAAACTGAAAATGGTCTTGAAATTTCTATTTTTCTATCGCCAACTTTGGTGGTCGGTGGCAGTGGAGTTTGAGCAGGAAATTTTGGAGTTAATGCAATTAATGAGCTCGGTAGTTCCCAAGCATTGGAATTGCGCGAGGAAGGCATGCAAATTGGAAATTTAGTTAGTTTGTTTGGCTTATCACGATATTTTCCGGTTTTCTCTTCTATTTGTTCACTGGTTCTTCGCACTAGTCTTCTTTGTGTTACATGGCAAGTATGAGCGTAACTAGCTCTTTTATCTGTCAAGGAAAATATATATGACATGGAGATAAGCAAAATTATTGTTGGTTAATCTAACGTGGAAGAAGGAAAAGGAAGGATCAAGCTCTTTCAGAGGTTTGCTTCAGAATTTTGAGCAAAAATACCAGGCATGTTAGGCCCTAACCTTTAAAAATCTTTCTGTATCCTTCAAGTGATTTAATTAGAACAACTCTGTTTAGATGATTTTTGGTTCAATTGGTTTTAATGGTAGCAGGATTTTCTTTGGATTATCTTGTGTGATTTTGACACTGTATCATCATGCTGGTTCAATTTGTTTATTTGATCCCTTGCTGGGTGTTTATTAAATTTCGAACTGTGGTCTTTATTATCTTGTTGTGTTTTGCATTCTGGCTTAAATATCCGAAGAATATGCTTGAAAGGATAATGTATGAAATCGGCCCTGCTCGGCGAGAGCCCATAAATTATTTTCTTGTTTGATGGGTCAGAATTCAGTCAAAACCTTGCTATTTTCACTTGTTGAAAATGATACTATTAGAATTCTTGAAATGTATAGTATATTTCGACTTCTGTAGAAGTTTAGTCCTGAGTACTAATATGTTATTGTTGTTGGAATTTTTGAAATGATAGCATGTTTTGGCTTCTGTAGAAGTTCAGTCCTGAGTACTATATGTTATTGTTGTTGGAATTTTTGAAATGATAGCATGTTTTGGCTTCTGTAGAAGTTCATCCGTGAATACTATATGTTATTGTTACTGTCTAGAACCTTGCAATGGATAGTATGTTGTGAAATTTTGTATAGGTTAATTGAGAATACTACATGGTTATTGACTACTTTTTGGGTTTCGTTTTGAAACATTATAAAAGTTGTCGACTTGGGTAAAGAAGTTTTTTTGAGAATTCTGTTGGAATCCTTGTAAATGTATAGTATGTTTTTAACTTCCGTAGTAGTTTCATAGGGATACTGTTAGAATCCTGTGGAAATGTATAGTTTTTCCTTTTAAACTTGTGGTAATGGGATTCATAGTGCATTGACTGTATACAATCCTGGATATGGGTGGTATTGTTATTTGAACGAATCTGTAGAAGCTCCATTAAATGGATTCGTCATTGGTTTTGGGCCACTGTTGAAGTTCTTGAAATATATACTAGTATTTCTACTTCTGTGTAAGCTCAGTTGTGAATAACGGTTGGTATTAACTTAGTGAGAGTCCTTGAAATGTATCTCGTAGTTTCAACACTTCTGTCTAAGGCTTGGTTACTGAATGCTGTTATTTTGGTAATGAATACTAAATCGCTTTACAAGGGAATTCGATGGTTCAGACTCAGTTGGGCATTTAAATTAGGGCTTCCACTTCTATAGTAATTTTTGCTGAGCAAATAATAGTTATACCAGGCTCCGTTGGATTTCTTTTCGTACTAAATCATTATATAGCTTTTGTATGAAACCTTGGTTATAAGTACTGGCTTGCCAATGTTGGCACGGATGGATATCATGATATGCTTCGTATTGGCTCATTTTTTGATTTGAGTGTTCGCTGAGCATGCATATTGTTTTGAATCAGTCTGAATATTTTTGATAGATAAATTTCAGTAGTAACTGCTTCAAATTATAACTGTTGAGGAAAATTACTTTGTTTTTGACTTGTTGGCTTCTGTGAAGTACCGTGTAGAAGATTATTCTTGTATAAAATCGGATTCTAATAAAAGCTAAACTTGCTGTATACTCATTTATGGACTTAGTTTTAATCCTCGAATGGTAATCTATGTCACTGTGGCTCCGTATAAGCAACTATAGTATGAACATGTAATTGTGTCTTGCACTTAGTTACCTCTTTCTGTTAATTAAGCTTGATAACTATGAATTGTGGCCTTTTACCAGTAGGTCGCGAATTACCATAGCTGTCACTCTGATTTCGTTCAGGGGATGGCGTTACGATATTCTGTGTCATGTTTTCCTTCTGATTACATATCCAAAGTTTGATGTGAGCTGTGCATTGCTGCTTGGATTTCGTTTTAAAAATACCTGTCGCATGAACTCGTAGGGAAATCATTTATTAGCTTACAAGTGATCATGAGTATTTGGAATTATACTGGAACTGTACCAAAGGAGTTCTTGTGATTTCGACTGTTGTAGTCTAAAAGCCTTTCAGTGCTAATCTTGCATTAATCTGTACAGCTTTTGCGTAAGGTCATACTGAGTCCGCTTGGTAGATAGACGCCATTGTTTGGCAAGAAGGCTACTGTACTGTGGTTGCTTTATTGTAAGTTTTAATAAAACGGTGGGTTGATGATGGACTCAACTGATTTCTATCCTAGTCATGTGTAACCTTAAGTGAATGCCTTTCTTCTTGGAAAGATGGTATAGACGATGAGCTATGTTCAGGGGGATAACATGAATACACTTTGTTTATTTCTCTTCTGTTGTAGAAACTGGTATAAGTTGATATAATTGTTGTAACTAACATCTCTATACTTGATCAATACCATAATGACGGTAACTGTGATTAGATATGATATTCCTCTTTTTAAGTTGACTATAATGATTGTCTGAATGTTTGTTCAACTTGGGATTTACAATGAATAATTGCTTAGGACACTTTTGTTCTTCTTGATCCCTAGGATATTTTGATGAAATATTTGAGAAGTATATAGGACTACTCCGTATTCGAAAATTATTGTTACTTACGTCTATAGATATGATAGGATTCTTAACGTATAGTCTGAGTCATGTTTATTTGATTGTGAAGATTTTATATCATTTAAACATGGTGTTTAATGAAAACAATTGATGGATTGCAATTGTTTTAAGAAGTT
The DNA here is from genome assembly GCA_019776745.2 of Taxus chinensis. Classification (NCBI taxonomy): domain Eukaryota; kingdom Viridiplantae; phylum Streptophyta; class Pinopsida; order Cupressales; family Taxaceae; genus Taxus; species Taxus chinensis. Next base: position 624,398,520 of record CM034156.1, on the reverse strand, counting down.
AGTGCTTCTCATGCTCAGTTCATCAAACTGACTCATGTTGACTATTTTTGCAGATGGTTTCCGTAAGTGGTCAAAGCATGCAGATCTGATAGGATAATCAAATTGATTAAATTTGATTTTAAGATAGAAATTTCAGACTAGATTCTCTAAAATGTATTACTATGAGGAAAGATGTCCTTTTTCTGTTGAGCATTGTATTAAGTATACTGATTGTACAAAATGTATCTGATATAGATCTGAAAAGAATGGAAACGAGGTATTTGCTATTTATGTGTTTGTATTCGTATCTCTGATTGTTTGACCTTCTTTGGTTCGATATGACCGGAGGGGCATTGTTATCATTGTATGAATTGGAGACATTTGTGATTGTCTAATGAAAGCTTACAAGAATATGTGATTGAATTCTTATGATTGTTTAGTAGTTCTAATTATGTTCTATCGAAAGCAAAAATTGGAATTTTAAATCTTTGTCTTTTGAAAAGTTAGGGTTAAAATGAACCTCAAGCAGGAATGCTAAATCAGGCTGAATTAAATTACTAATCCCTAGTCTTGATCTATGACAGGACAATGTTTAATTGGATTCTTAATCATTGATATCTTGATAACTAATAAGTATGATATAAATTCAGTTAGGAGAACTGATATAAATCTAAAAGGGGGTTCAGATGGCAATCTCATGTGAAGGTTATGAGTTATTGTTTAATTTTGTTGTTTTAGAATCATGTATATTCTAAGAACTCCTTGATGAGACCTCAAGCCTTAATATCTCCACCATGCGTAATGGGTTTTATTGAGGAAGGCCATTCTTTGACGAAGAATCCAGGGATCGGGAAAGGACTAACCTTAGGGGAACATCTTTAAGTGTAACTTTAAACTCAACGTGCGTAACGCATATATAATAAGTAGATCTTTTCGAGGCGGATTTAAAGGTTGACGTCACAAGTCAACTGCAAGGTTGTACCTCCAAGAAGATTAGGATCTTCTCGAAGTTACAACAATGCAGGTGACTTATGACGACACCCTTTGCATTGATCGCTAAGATTTACACTTTGATCTTGAACGAGATTTACTCAGGGACTGATTAGGAATGTGGTCACGTTATAAGGCTGTGCCAGGAGATTCGGGGTATCTTGAAACATTGGTTTAACTAGGATTGAACCAGTATGTCATCGTATCCCTAATCTTCGTGGAGCATCCATATAATATTATCACCTTGTTAATATGTTCTCCGAGTGATTAAGTTGAGACAGGAAGAGACTTATAGAAGTCGGTATAAGACATTCTACATAACATAAGTATGGGGTGAAGGGCGTATTCCAGATTGATGAGTATGCTGTTAAGGAATACGAGACATAAACAATATGTTTCAAATCTTTGGCCAAAGTATCGCAAGCTGCTGATTGCGTTGTCCTAATGTCACCTAGTCTAAGGGATGAGATGCCGATGAATAATGGTAACAATTCTTCAGATAGGTTCCTTAGACAGGGCATTCTGAATCCCAGAATAGGGAAGAGAACCGTAAGAGTGAAGTGTTAAAATAAAAAACGCCAACTCTTTGATTACTCATGAATAGATCGGTAGATTACCGAGTCATGGAATGAATAGATCGGAGTTACTCTGAGTCATTACAGTTATATATGGTTGTCTGTTATAAGAATGGTGGTATTTGATTTGTGAGTTCTAAATTATGTATTTAGAACCAGGATGCAATTTATAAAAAAAATAAAAAATAAAAAATTCACTTGTTCTAAGGTTCTAAAATGAGGACGTTACATCTTGGTATCAGAGCTGAAGGTTGTAGCTCTTAGACCTATTGTGTCCATAATCTGATAAAAACCTGAATTTTCTTGTAACAGAAAATGGTTAGAACAACGGGGAACGTTGCGAATAATACTCCACTAGAAGGAGAGCCAACAAAAACCTAGAAAGCTTGATGAGATCCTTGCTGCCCAATTGGACACAAGAGATTGTTTAGCTGTACTAGAACAACAGGTGATGGGAAATGAGGAGGATGAAGAAGATGATAATAATAATCAGCAACCTCTTGAGGGACAACCTCGACATGGGTGTTGATGTTAATGCTGCAAATGAACCTGTCCAACCAGAAAACAAAAAGGCCAGAGTTGGCAGTAGAACTCACTAATGATATAAAAAAGGATAAGTCCACCGAAGTATGATGGCACCACATTAGGAAATGGAGCTGAGAACTGGCTTAGCGAAATGGATAAGTACTTTGCAATAAGGAACTTCTCAGAGAAAACCAAAACTATTTGGGGAGCCTATCAGCTTTCCCATGAAGCATCTTCATGGTGGGATAGCTGTAAAGCCGAACTAAACATTGATGAGACCAATATTACTTGGGATCAATTTAAAGGCTATTTTAGGCAATGTTGGCTGCCACAACTTTTCTATGATCAGAAAATGACAAAATTTTCTAAAACTTAGCTCAAGGGAAGCTAACGATAACTGAATACTAGGAGTGGTTTACCAAATTCCTCAAGTATGTACCCGCAGTATCAAACTGACGAGAAGTTTAGAATACAGAAATTCATCATGGGATTGAATCCCGTTATAGGGGGAGAGGTCAATGTTCATAGACCAACCACTATGGAAGGAGTTGTTGAAAAGGCCATACGACAAGAACAGAAATTAAAGGCTATTTCTACTCATAAAGAGGAAGTGCAGAAGAAGATTGCAAACCCTTCTTCAACCTCTCTTGCACCCAAAAAGGGACCATGGAAAAAGTTTGGAAACAGAAGTAAGTTTCTGGGGGATAATAATAAGAAAACAGTAGCAAATAAGCCTGCTGGAAATGTAAGGGATAATTTTGCCAAAAATTATAACAATGGGCAGAAGCCCTATGGAGGACAACGAGATAATTACAAGGCTGGAGGCAATTTTGAGACTAAAAAGGGACCTGTAGGAGGCTGCTACAATTGTGGCAAAGACCACTACGTAAATCAGTGCCCTTTGAAGAAGGATGATCGTAATCAGTAGCATAAGATACATGCTGCAGTAGCAGACAAGCAAGCTAAAAAGCAGGTGACACCTATAGAAGTTCCGGGTAAGTTATTTGGCATACCTGTCACTATTCTTTTTGATACAGGAGCCACTGAATGTTTTATTTCTAGTAAACTTGCTTCTAAACTTAAGAAGAAAAGATGGAAAAATGGATAAATCTTGGACTGTACAGTATGGTAATAATTCTGTTCATACAGTGAGTATGTGTCTTTTTGGGGCAGTCCTTGACTTACCTAACTTTTCCACGGAAGTTGACCTCTATGTTACACCTTTGGGATCGTATGACATTGTTATCGGTGTTAATTGGTTAGCTGACCCATAAAGCAAAAGTAGACTGCTATGAAAAGAACATAAAATGTTTAGATGATCAGCTGGAATCAACAGAGATTCAAGGGGTGAAATGGGAAATTTCAGTTAGAAAAATTTCAGCTATGTAGCTTAAAAAGGGTAAAAATAAAGGATGTACCCTTTATGCAGTAAAGATATCTGAATCTTTCAGAAGAAGATGATGATTTCATGAAATGATTCCCTCTGTTACAAAGTTTCAGGGATGCTTTTCCTGGAGGAATTACCAGGGTTACCACCCAAGAGAGAATTTGACTTCAACATTGAAATCGAAGCCAGGAATGGAACCTATTTCCAAAGCACCTTATCGGATGACTACTACAGATTTAGTTGAGCTTAAGGCACAGTTGTAACAGCTTTTGTCTAAAGGTTTGAATCAGACCAAGTGTTTCACCTTGGGGAGCGCCTGTAATATTTGTGAAAAAGAAGGATGGAACACTAAGGCTGTGTATTGATTATTGGATGTTGAATAAAGCAATAGTCAAGAACCGATATCCACTTCCTAGGATCGACGATCTATTTGATTAGATGCGTGGAGCAACGGTTTATTCTAAGATAGACCTTCAATTTGGTTATCATCAGTTAAGGATTAGAGAGGAAGATATTCATAAAACAACTTTCTGAATAAGGTACAGACATTATGAATTCACGGTTCTACCCTTTGGATTAACTAATGCACCCGTACCCTTTATGAACTTGATGAACAATATTTTTCAAGAATACCTGGACAAGTTTGTACTTATATTCTTGGATGATATTCTCATTTATTCTAAAAGTGCATTGAGGAGTACAATGAGCATTTGAAGATAGTTTTGGGAATTCTGAGAAAAAAGAAAGTTGTATGGTAAGTTATCCAAATGTTCTTTCTTTGATTTAGAAGTTCACTATTTGGATCATGTCATAAGTAAAGAATGAATTGCTGTAGATCCTTCAAAAATAGTGGCAATAACTGAGTGGCCTACACCAAAGAATGTGCATGAATTAAGAAGCTTCATGGGTCTTGCTAGTTACTATAGAAAATTTGTAAAGGATTTTTCTAAAATAGCTACACCAATAACTTCATTGCAAAAGAAGGATAAAAAATTCAATGTGGAATGACAAGTGCGAGAGCGGCTTTCAAAAGTCTGAAAGACCAATTGAATTCTGCACCTATATTAGCTGTACCTGACCCTAATGGGAGTTTTACAGTTGTAACGGATGCTTGTGGGGAAGGCCTTAGAGGTGTTTTGCTACAAAATGATCAGGTCATAGCATATGAAAGTAGAAAAACTTAAGCTACATGAGCTGAATTATGCCCCTCATGATTTGGAACTTGCTGCCATTGTTCATGTGCTTCAAGTCTGGAGACACTACTTACTTGGGAAACCTTTTGAGTTGAAAACTAATCACTTAGGACTGAAATATATTTTTACTCAGCCCAATCTGAAAAAAAAATGCCAGACAGAGAAGGTGGTTAGAATTTTTATCACAATATGAATTTGATATTAGCTATATCAAAGGGAAGGAGAATAGAGTAGTAGATGCTCTAAGTCATAGGAGGCACATTTATACTCTTATAACATTAAGAACTTAGTTTAAAGACGAGGTAAAAAGTGCCTCAGAATCTGATATGCATACTTTCAACATGTAAAAGCAGCGCTTGCTGAAGAACCTAAGGATGATAAGGTATAAAGGTTTTCATTTTTGATAATGAAGGAATCTTGCGTTATGAAAACAGGGTATATGTACCTATGCTGAATGATTTGAGAAAGAAGTTGTTAGTTGAATTTCATAATTCACCTTTCTCTGGACACCTGGGTATCACAAAAATGCTTGCTGATCTAAAAACACAATACTTTTTGGAAAGGTATGAAAAAGGATGGTCATTGATTTTGTGACTCATTGTCTGGAATGTCAGCGGGTTAAGGTAGAACACATGCACCTGCTGGACTATTATATCCTCATAGCATACCGCAGTACAAATGGTAAGTAATAAGCATGGACTTTGTACAAGGTTACCTATGTCCAGGAATAAACTATTTGGGTCATGTCATTAGTTAAAGAAGGAATTGCTGTAGATCCTTCAAAAATAGTGGCAATAACTAAGTGGCCCTGCACCAAAGAATGTTGCACGAAGTAAGAAGCTTCATGGGTCTTGCTGGTTATTATAGAAAATTTGTTAAGGATTTTTCTAAAGTGGCTGCACCGATAACTTCATTGCAGAAGAAGGATAAGAAATTTAATTGGAATGATAAGTGCGAGACTGCTTTTCAAAATTCTGAAAAGCCAGTTGACTTCCGCACCTATTTTAGCTATACCCGACCCTAATGGGAGCTTTATAGTTGTAACAGATGCTTCTGGGGAAAGGCCTTGGAGGTGTTTGTTACAAAATGATCAAGTAATAGAATATGAAGTAGAAAACTTCAGTTACATGAGCTGAATTATGCTCCCTTCATGATTTGGAGCTTGCTACCATTGTTCATGCGCTTCAAGTCTGGAGACACTATTTACTTGGGAAACCTTTTTGAGTTGAAAAACTGAATCACTTAGGACTGAAATATATTTTCACTCATCCTAATCGTAAATGCTAGAGAGAGAAGTGGTTAGAATCTTTTTATTCTCAATATGATTTTGATATTAGCTACATAAAGGAAAGAGAATAGGGTAGCAATGCTCTACTAAGTCGTAGGAAGCCCGTTTCGTCTGCTCTTATAACATTAGAACTCATTTTAAGGATAAGGTAAAAAGTGCCTCGAATCTGATATATACTTCATACTTTCATCAGCAAGTAACAGCAGTGCTTGCTGCAGACCTAATGATTGAAAAGGTAATAAGGGTTTTTCATTTTGATAATGAAGGAACTTACGTTACTGAAAACAGGGTATACTCCCTAATGCTGAACGATTTGAGAAAGAAGTTGTTAGTTGTTTTCATAATTCCACCTTTCTCTGTACACCTGGGTATCAAAAAATGCTTGCTGATCTAAAACAACAATACTTTTGGAAAGGTAATGACAACGATGTAATTGTTTGTGACGCATTCCTGGTAGTCGTAGAATAAACTAACTAAGGTAGCTCATTTCATCTCTGGAAATCTAAAGGAGGATTCACCAGTATTGGCCAAAAGATTCGTGCATGAAATTTTTAGGGTTACATGTGTACCAGAATTAATTATAAGGTTCTGACAGGGAGCCTAAGAATGACGTTCAAGATTGGGCAAAACTCTTAATACAAGCTCTTGGAACAAAACTAAACTTCAGTTCCTGCATATCATCCTGAAACAAGCATGGACAAACAAGAGAGTAAATCAAGTGGCTGGAAGATATGTTCAAATGTATTAACATGATGATCAACAGTATAAATGGGAAGAGTATCTTCCATTACTTGAATTCACATACAACAACATTATCACTCATCTCTTAAAATGGCACCTTTTGAAGCACTTTATGGAAGAAAGTGCAAAACCCCTGTTAGTTGGGACAGTATTGAGGATAGAGTGGTAATTGGGCCAGAGATCCTCACTGAAATGGAACAGCAAGTAAAGTTGATTCGTGAACGATTAAAGGAAGCAGCAGATAGGTAGAAGAGCTATGCTGACCTTAAGCGGGTTGATCGAAGGTTTGAGCTTAGTGAGAAGGTTTTTCTTCGTGTTAGACCTAGAAAGAGTTCTATAACTTTTGGCAAGGCTGCCCAGTTATCACCTCGTTACGTGGGACCTTTCGAAATTGTTGAAATAATCAATCCTGTATCTTATCGATTAGCATTACCACCTGCTTTGTCTCACATGCATGATGTTTTCCATATTTCTTTTCTTAAGAAATACATTTCAGATTTGTCACATGTCTTAAATTGGAATTCCTTGCAGGTCCAAGACCCAGGAATAATCGTGGTTAAACCCACACGAGTGCTGGAAACTCGCCAATTGCATTTGAGAAATCCTGAAATACATCAATGTAAGGTCCAGTGGGACCAGTTTAACAAAGAAATTGCAACTTGGGAAAATCTGGAAGAAATGAAAATTGCTTTTCCTTTTCTTTTTCAACAGAATGAAATCTGTTGACAAAACATTTTTTTTATGAACTTATCTTTTTCATGTTTATATGAAAGCCAGATTAAGGCAAACATTATTCAGGCTGAATAAAATGTATCGTGACATTGATTTCTAGAACTATTCAAGTTGGAAATAGTCACATTGTATTGTGAACTAATAAATTGGTTGACCTAAAGGTAAATCAAATATGTAATCATCGGGACGATGAATCTTTTAGGAGGGAAGCATGTAACACTCTGAACTATTGTTACTTCCTCCTGAGCATTCAAGTGTTGATATATGATTTCTTCTGTAAAAAGGACGTGTTCCTTTGATTGTGAAGTCATGCTTGATATGGATTGTATCTTCTTTGCTCTTGAGGATCTTTGACTGAGTCAGGATATGCTTGGAATCTTTTATTTCTTTAATTTTTAGCACCTGAGTTTAATCTAATTTCGGGGTGAATTGTGGATTTACCCATCTTTATGACTCAGCCTTGGATCAGTTGCATTGATCCAATAGATGTTTTAAGTTTATTCTGGATGAACCAAAAATTATAGACCTTACGAAGGTTACAAGGACTGAATGTCTGGAATGAGAAATTCAGGAGTTAACTCAGGCTGATCTTATTATATAAATTGGTTCCCGATATCGTAATATCAGGAAGGTCTAGACCTTGAGCCAGGTAATAAATTTTGGTATACATATTACTAGCTTATTATCAATGTTGTATTGAATCCATTTCGAGAATGTATATCTATTGGTTCTTATACTAAACGATTCTATTTGTCAGACCTAGACTGGATTTATTAAGGTTAATAACCTAAACCTAAGCTATAACCTATGGGTTGGATTAGTGCCAATCTAACCTAGCCCTAAACTATAAGCAAATTTTTTCTAAGGTTAGTGACCTAGCACTAAGGAAGTTAGACTAAGTATCACCTTAAGATCTAACCTATGTTTCTAACCTAACTAATGACTATGGATGAAGGGGGACCTATGAAGGGGTGCGAGCCATGGGCGGTAGTTTCTATGCCATTAAATGAAAGGGATAAGCATGAAGGACAAGGGATTTAGTCGAGATTTCAAACGGCCAACGAGACTGACGTGGCAGAGTCACCAAATCTGGAAATGATCTTTGGTTTGCATTTGTCCATCGCCAACTATGGCGGTCGGTGGCAATGGAGATTGAGCATGAATTTTGGAGTAAATGCAATTAATGAACTCGGTTCCTGAGCACGGATTGCTCGGGAAGGCATGCAAAATGGAAAACTAGTTGGTTGTTTGGTTTTCCATATGCTCTAGTTTTCTCTCTGTTTGATCACTGGTTCTTCGAACCAGTCTACTTGGTGTTGCATGGCAACTATGAGAATAACTAGCTCTTTTCTCTGTCGAGGAAAGTTTATAAGGCATGGAAATAACAAATTATTGTTGTTGAATCTAATGTGGAAGAAGAGGAGAAGGCTCAAGCTCATTCAGAGATCTTCTTTAGATTTTTAAGCGGCATTACTAGGCATGTTAGGCCCTAACTTTTAAAAATCTTACTTTCCTTGAAATGATTTCATTAGAACAACTCTGTTCAGATGATTTTTGGTTCAGTTGGTTTTAATGGTAGCAATGTATGAATTATCTTGTTGTGTTTTCATGCTGGCTCGACTATTCAATTGATTCCTTTCTAGGTGTACATTTGGTTTCGTGTTGTCGAATTATCTTGCTGTGTTTTGCATTTTGGTAGATTCCGAAGAAATGATTGCAATGATAATGTATGAAATTGGCTCTGTGGAAGTCCATGTATTGTTTTCTTGTTTGATTTAGACTTCAGTTGAAAACTTTTTGTTTTCACTTTTTGAAAATGATACTGTTGGAACCCTTGCAATGGATAGTATGTTGCGACTTCTGTATAGGTTAATTGAGAATACTATATGGGTTCAACTCCTTTCGAGTCCTTGAAACCTTATTAATGTTTTGACTTCGGTAATAAGTTTTGTTGAGAATTCTGTTGGAATCCTTGTAATGTATAGTATGTTTTTAACTTCTGTAGTAGTTTCATAGTGCATACAGTTGGAATCCTTGAAATGAGTGGTTTGTTATTGACTTCTGTGGAAGCTTGTTGTGGATACTCATTGGTATTGACTCAGTGAGAGTCCTTGAAATGTATCTCGTATTTCAAACTTTTTTCTGAGCTTGGTTATGAATGTTGTTGTTTGTTAAGAATACTAAATGTTACTGACTTCGATGGAGTTCTTGGAACGTAATTTATGTTTTAACTTCTGTAGAAGTTTTGCTGTGAATACTTTTAGGATTCTTGAATTGTTGTCGTATGAATTCAACTTCAATCGAAACCTGGGTTATAAGTACTGGTTGGAATTGACACTGTTGGAGACCATGATATGTTGCGTGTTGGCTCATTTCTCGATTTGAGTCTTCGCTGAGCATGCATATTGTTTTGACTCTTTCTTAATATTGTTGTGCTATATTTCGTAGTAGCTTGATGAAACTTTGAGGAAAATTATTGATAGGGAATTTGGCTTCTGTGAAGACCGTATTGTGATTATTCTTCTTGAAATCGACTTCTAATTTACATCCTTGTTGTATAATCATAGGGATTTGTTTAGTTGAATGAAGCTGTGTATGTTGCTGAGTGTTGCGACTCAGTGGGAATGTCGTTTTGTTTGCACATGGTTACCTCTTCTGTTATTGTGTTATCTAGTCTTGTGCTTGACCAGGGTAAAGAGTTACTAGCTGTGCCATGACAGGTGATGGAGTTGGATATTTTTCATGTTGTTGTATAATATGGAAAGTTTTGTGGAGCCTATTGGAGTTGGATTATTTATTAATGCTTGTTGCATGAACTCTTGAATCGTTTAGTAGCTACAGGTGACCTTTGTATTTGGAATTAGATGGAACTGTAGCTCTTCTTGTAATTTCAACTATTTAGTCACATGCGTAAATGTATTTGCATTAATCGGTACAGTTCAGAATGTTATTGACTTAGGATTCTGATGGACTCTGTTTCTTCTTCTAGACTGTAATTTATATGTTGATGTATAAATAAGTTGAAGGGAAAATTCTCTCTCTCCTAGTCAGGAAACCTTGTGTGCTTTCTTCTTGCATCCATTTGCAATCTCTATGGTAAGAGCATAACAAGAATAAACTGAGGTATTGTATGGAGAGAGTGGTATAAAATGTGTGTTGCTGTATAAATAGGTATACTTGTCAATACCATTGAAATGTGTTAGGATGATAAAAGAATTAAGACTGTGAGATTTTTGAATGTTTTAACTGCAATTGAGAAATTGTAGAAACAATCTTGTAGGAATTTTGTTGTCTTAAGAATGGCTGTATTCATATGTTCTTAGTCTCTAACATATAGGATGAATAGCCTGATTTAAGTTTAGAATGTGAAGAAATGATTTCATTTAAATAGGTTATTTAATGAAAACAATTGGTGGATTGCATTTGTTTTAAGAATTAGTGCTTATCATGCTCAGTTCACCGAACTGACCCGTGTTGACAATTTTTGCAGATGATTGTTGTAAGTGGTAAAGGCATGCAGATCTGATATGATGTTCAGATTGTTTAATTTGGTTTTATGATGAATTTCAACTTGATTCTCTAAATGTACTACTTGAAGAAAGATGTTCTTTTGCTGTTGAGTATTGTATCAAATATGTTCAATGCATAAAATGTATTTGATTAGCTTTGAAATGAATTAAATGAGGTATTTGTTACTTATGTGTTTGCATTCGTATCTTGATGGTTTGATCTTCTTCGGTTCAAATGATTTTAAGAGCATTGTTATTATTGTATAACTTGGAGACCTTTGTGATTATCTAAGTAAGCTTGCAAGGTTATGTGACTGAATACTTATGATTGTTTAGTAGTTCTATTATGTTCTATCTAAAGCTAAATTGGAATTTAGATCACTGTCTTTTGAGAAGCTAAGGTTAAAATAAACCTCAACAGGAAGCTAAATGAGCTGAATAAATTATTAACTTCCTAGTCTTGATATAAATCAAGACAACGTTTAATTAGATTTTTAATCACTATATCTCAATACTAATAAGTAAGATATATTTCAGGTATGAGATCTGATATAAATCAAAAAGGGTTTGGTTAGCAATCTCATGTGAAGATTAAGGGTTAGTGTCCAGTTTTGTTGATTTAGATTTATGTTTTTATATGAACTCCTTGTTGGGACCTCAATTCTTAATAACTTCTCTTTGTGTAATGGGTTTTGTTGAGAAAGGTAATCCTAAGGTGAGGAACCCAGTGGTTGGGAAAAGACTACCCTAAAAGGAGTGTCTTAAAGTATAACTTTAACTCAACATATGTAACACTTATATATAAGTAGATCTTTTCGAGGTGGATTTGAAGGTTGTTGGCACAAGTCAACTGCAGGGTTGTACCTTCGAGAAGATTAGGATCTTTTCGAAAGATACAACAATACAGGTGACTTATGACGACACCCTTTGCATTGATCGTTAATATTTACACCTTAAACTCGAACAAGATTTACTCTGGGACTGATTAGGAACGTGGTTATGTTATAAGGCTTCCCCAGGAGACTCGGGGTATCTTGACACACTGGGTTAACTAGGGTTGTCCCAGTATATCAGCGTATCCCTAGCCCTCGGGAGCATCCCTATAACATTGTCATATTACTAATCCATTCTTGAGTGAATAACTTGGGGCAGGAGAGACTGATAGAAGTCAGTATAAGACATTCTACATAACACAGGAATGGGGTGAAGGACGTATTCAAAAATGACGAGTATGCCGTCAAGGAATACGACACATAAACAGTATGTTTCAAATCTTTGGCCAAAGCATCATAAGCTACTGATTACATTGTCCTATGTGACCTAATCTAAGGGACGAGATGCCGATGAATAATGGTAACAATTATTCAGATAGGTTCCTTGGACAGAGCATTCTGAATCCTGGATTAGGGAAGAGAACCGCAAGAGTGATGTGTTAAAATAAAAACGCCAACTCTTTGATGCTCATGAATAGATCGGTGGATTACCGAGTCATGGAATGAATAGATCGAAAGTACTCCTGGTCATTACAGCTGCATATGGTTATCTGTTATAAGAATGGTGATTTTGATTTGTGAGTTATAAATTATGTATTTAGAACTAGGAAGCATTTATCAAAAAAAAATTTACTTGTTCTAATGTTCTTAAATGGGGATGTTACAGTTTTTTTAAATTATTGGTGTATGTATTTTATTTGTAATGTGCTCTTTATTTTAATTATTTTAATGTGATAGTATAATGTGATAGTATAATGTGAGATTCTTATAGTTAAATTTCAATTAAATTAATTGGGATGTGGAATATAAATTAAAAGTTATTGTCTTGGTTGAAAATGAAAATTGACTTATATATATTATAACCATGTGGTGAATAAATAAATGTCATAAATATAAATGCATGTGTAATAAATTGTAAGAGGATGTAAGAGTTGTGTAAGTAAAATAATAGATTGTGTAAGGCATATTTTGGAGTGTAGAACACTCCATCCTCTTTGAAACTCGGATTTGGTCTTGGGAGCCTAAATTGGAGGCTTGTGGGACAAGTTAAACTTGTCCCACACCTCTCAAAATCCTCCATCAACCATGATTATTGATTTAGAGTAAAAATAAATCTATTTTATTTTATTTTGACATAAATTTGTGCAAGTATTTATGCACTTGTATTTTAATTTTAAATGCATTCCTTTTGGGGTGTGGACTATATTGTGTGTGTAAGTAATTTTGTCATATTTCTTTTATGGTGATTTAATTTCCTTGATGTTGGTTGCATTTTGGGATGAGGAAAAATGATATAGCATCCCACTTAGAATCCACATCATCCTCTTCCACCTTCTCCTTTAAAAATTCAATTTGCCTTCTCATTTGAGGTTGTTGAAAATTTGTGATTTCACTCTTGGGGGGAAATTCCTCTTGGATTTTGGAGCTTAATTTGTGGAAGAAGTGGATTTACTGGTGCATACATTTACCTTGTTGATTTGGGACTAGTTTTTGGTGCAATAAAGACTGTTGTTTTGGAAACAAGCCTCCATTATGGAGAGGTAGGCTCCCACTCTTTTAAAATTGTTGTTTTTCCCTCTTTTAGCATGTATTTTGAATGTGTTTATGTTTACAATTCTTAGAGGGATGGGTAGAATTCTTAGGGCATGGTGTGGAGAGAATACTATGACGTTTATCAGAGGAGGGATAAGGGATTTTCCATTGTTATATTTTCTTGGGAGGGAATGTTGGTGATACTCATTGGTATTGACTCAGTGAGAGTCCTTGAAATGTATCTCGTACTTCAAAATTCTGTCTGAGCTTGGTTATGAATGCTGTTGTTTGTTAAGAATACTAAATATTACTGACTTTGATGGAGTTCTTGGAATGTAATTTATGTTTTAACTTCTATAGAAGTTTTGCTGTGAGTACTTTTAGGATTTTTGAATTGTTGTCATATGAATTCAACTTCAATCGAAACCTGGTTTATAAGTACTAGTTGGAATTGACACTGTTGGAGACCATGATATGCTGCGTATTGGCTCATTTCTCGATTTGAGTCTTTGCTGAGCATGCATATTGTTTTGAATCTTTCTTAATATTGTTGTGTTATATTTCGTACTAGCTCGATGAAAACTTTGAGGAAAATTATTGATAGGGAATTCAGCTTCTGTGAAGACCGTGTTGTGATTATTCTTCTTGAAATCGACTTCTAATTTACATCCTTGTTGTATAATCATAGGGATTTGTTTAGTTGAATGAAGCTGTGTATGTTGCTGAGTGTTGCGACTCAGTGGGAATGTCGTTGTGTTTGCACATGGTTACCTCTTCTGTTATTGTGTTATCTAGTCTTGTGCTTGACCAGGGTAAAGAGTTACTAGTTGTGCCATGAAAGGCGATGGAGTTGTTTATTTTTCATGTTGTTGTATAATATGGAAAGTTTTGTGGAGCCTATTGGAGTTGGGTTATTTATTAATGCTTGTTGCGTGAACTCTTGAATCGTTTAGTAGCTACAGGTGACCTTTATATTTGGAATTAGATGGAACTGTAGCTCTTCTTGTAATTTCAACTGTTTAGTCGCATGCGTAAATGTATTTACATTAATCGGTACAGTTTAGAATGTTATTGACTTAGGATTCTGATGGACTCTATTTCTCTCTTCTAGACTGTAATTTATATGTTGATGTATAAATAAGTTGAAGGGAAAATTCTCTCTCTCCTAGTCAGGAATCCTTGTGTGCTTTCTTCTTGCATCCATTTACAATCTCTATGGTAAGAGCATAACAAGAATAAAATGAGGTATTGTATGGAGAGACTGGTATAAAATGTGTGCTACTGTATAAATAGGTATACTTGTCAATACCATTGAAATGTGTTAGGATGATAAAAGAATTAAGACTGTGAGATTGTTGAATGTTTTAACTGCCATTAAGAAATTGTAGAAACAATCTTGTAGGAATTTTGTTGTCTTAAGAATGGCTTGTATTCATATGTTCTTAGCCTCTAACATATAGGATGAATAGCCTGATTTAAGTTTAGAATGTGAAGAAATGATTTCATTTAAATAGGTTGTTTAATGAAAACAATTGGTGGATTGCATTTGTTTTAAGAATTAGTGCTTATCATGCTCAGTTCACCGAACTGACTCGTGTTGACAATTTGTGCAGATGATTGCCATAAGTGGTAAAGGCACGCAGATCTGATATGATGTTCAGATTGTTTAATTTGGTTTTATGATGAATTTCAACTTGATTCTCTAAATTTACTACTTGAAGAAAGATGTTCTTTTGCTGTTGAGTATTGTATCAAATATGTTGAATGCATAAAATGTATTTTATTAGCTTTGAAATGAATGAAATGAGGTATTTGTTACTTATGTGTTTGCATTCGTATCTTGATGGGTTTGATCTTCTTCGGTTCGAATGATTTTAAGAGCATTGTTAGTATTGTATAACTTGGAGACCTTTGTGATTATCTAAGTAAGCTTGCAAGGTTATGTGACTGAATACTTATGATTTTTTAGTAGTTCTATTATGTTCTATCTAAAGCTAAATTGGAATTTAGATCACTGTCTTTCGAGAAGCTAAGGTTAAAATAAACCTCAACAGGAAGCTAAATGAGCTGAATAAATTATTACTTCCTAGTCTTGATATAAGTCAAGACAACGTTTAATTGAATTTTTAATCACTATATCTCAATACTAATAAGTAAGATATATTTCAACTATGAGATTTGATATAAACCAAAAGGGGTTTGGTTACCAATCTCATGTGAAGATTAAGGGTTATTGTCCAGTTTTGTTGATTTAGATTTATGTTTTTCTATGAACTCCTTGTTGGGACCTCAAGTCTTAATAACTTCTCTTTGCGTAATGGGTTTTTTTGAGAAAGGTAATCCTAAGGTGAGGAACCCAGGGGTTGGGAAAAGACTACCCTAAAAGGAGTGTCTTAAAGTATAACTTTAACTCAACATATGTAACACTTATATATAAGTAGATCTTTTCGAGGTGGATTTGAAGGTTGTTGGCCACAAGTAAACAATAGGGTTGTACCTTCGAGAAGATTTGGATCTTTTCAAAGATACAACAATACAGGTGACTTATGGTGACACCCTTTGCATTGATCGTTAAGATTTACACCTTAAACTCGAACAAGATTTACTCTGGGACTGATTAGGAACGTGGTTATGTTATAAGGCTGCCCCAGGAGACTCGGGGTATCTTGACACAGTGGGTTAACTAGGGTTGACCCAGTATGTCAGCGTATCCCTAGCCCTCGGGAGCATCCCTATAACATTTTCATATTACTAATCCGTTCCTGAGTGAATAACTTGGGGTAGGAGAGACTGATAGAAGTCAGTATAAGACATTATACATAACACAGGAATGTGGTGAAGGACATATTCTAGAATGACGAGTATGCCGTCAAGGAATACGAGACATAAGCAGTATGTTTCAAATCTTTGGCTAAAGTATTGCAAGCTACTGATTGCGTTGTCCTATGTGACCTAATCTAAGGGACGAGATACCGATGAATAATGGTAACAATTATTCAGATAGGTTCCTTGGACAGAGCATTCTGAATCCCGGATTAGGGAAGAGAACCACAAGAGTGATGTGTTAAAATAAAAACACCAACTCTTTGATGCTCATGAATAGATCGGTGGATTACCGAGTTATGGAATGAATAGATCGGAAGTACTCCGGGTCATTACAGCTGCATATGGTTATCTGTTATAAGAATGGTGGTTTTGATTTGTGAGTTCTAAATTATGTATTTAGAACTAGGAAGCATTTATCAAAAAAAAGTTTACTTGTTCTAATGTTCTTAAATGGGGATGTTACAGTTTTTTTAAATTATTGGTGTATGTATTTTATTTGTAATGTGCTCTTTATTTTAATTATTTTAATGTGATAGTATAATGTGAGAGTCTTATAGTTAAATTTCAATTAAATTAATTGGGATGTGGAATATAAATTAAAAGTTATTGTCTTGGTTGAAAATGAAAATTGACTTATATATATTATAACCATGTGGTGAATAAATAAATGTCATAAATATAAATGCATGTGTAATAAATTGTAAGAGGATGTAAGAGTTGTGTAAGTAAAATAATAGATTGTGTAAGGCAGATTTTGGAGTGTAGAACACTCCATCCTCTTTGAAACTCGGATTTGGTCTTGGGAGCCTAAATTGGAGGCTTGTGGGACAAGTTAAACTTGTCCCACACCTCTAAAAATCCTCCACCAACCATGATTATTGATTTAGAGTCAAAATCAATCTATTTTATTGTATTTTGACATAAATTTGTGCAAGTATTTATTGCACTTGTATTTTAATTTTAAATGCATTCCTTTTGGGTTGTGGACTATATTGTGTGTGTAAGTAATTTTGTCATATTTCTTTTATGGTAATTTAATTGCCTTGATGTTGGTATCATTTTGGGATGAGGAAAAATGATATAGCATCCCACTTGGAATCCACATCATCCTCTTCCACCTTCTCCTTTAAAAATTCAATTTGCCTCCTCATTTGAGGTTGTTGAAAGTTTGTGATTTCACTCTTGGGGGAAAATTCCTCTTGGATTTTGGAGCTTAATTTGTGGAAGAAGTGGATTTACTGGTGCATACATTTACCTTGCTGATTTGGGACTAGTTTTTGGTGCAATAAAGACTGTTGTTTTAGAAACAAGCCTCCATTATGGAGAGGTAGGCTCCCACTCTTTTAAAATTGTTGTTTTTCCCTCTTTTAGCATGAATTTTGAATGTGTTTATGTTTACAATTCTTAGAGGGATGGGTAGAATTCTTAGGGCATGATGTGGAGAGAATACTATGACGTTTATCAGAGGAGGGATAAGGGATTTTCCATTTTTATATGTTCTTGGGAGGGAATGTTGGTTTGGGATCCACCTAGGAAAGGAAATTGCTTGCATTTCCTACTTTGGGGGAGGTATAAATGATAAATTTGGAGGAGTGATAAGGAGGGGTTGAGGAGGGATAAGGTTTATGGGATTGCTATGATTTTGGCGGTTTGCTTTTGGTGGATGCCCAAAATTCAACTTGGGAGGCATAAGGAGACCTCCATAGTTCTTGCTCTTGCTTGGCTTGCTTGCTTGGAGAAGGAGCCTTTGTTTTGATTGAAATTTATTGTTGTAGTGGAGAACTACATCTTCTTGCTTTATGTTTCTTTGTGATTGTGAAATATGCTTGTATGTGAAGAAGCCATGTTGCCATGTGTTGTATCATTATGCTCCATTTCAATATGGTTGGGGCTCGGGGGCCAATGGGGAAAGATGGCTTCTCTTTTCTCATTGGATGTCTTGGTTGGGTGGAGAGCGTTGCCTTTCCCCCTTCCTTTTTGTGATTAAAAGTTAAAGGATGAAGAAATGAGCATGCTTCTGTTTGGAGCTTGGAGAAATCAGTTTTGATAGTCATTCCTTTTAGCAGTTTTTTTGTAATCCTACCCACTTCAAGTGGATGAATGTAATTGATATAGATATGTGAAATGTTTACCTTATTATTGAAAGATGTAATCAAATTTGAGGAATGTAGAGAAGAATTATAATTATTTGTTTTACTTGTAAAGAAATGAAAATGAAATTATACACTTGTATTCTTTTGAAAATTGAAAATTGAAAATCAATCAACTAGAAGCGAGTTAAGTTTGTAATGTGTTGTTTGAAACCAATGAAAGAAATATATCCTTCTCTCAATTGCATTGTTGTTTTGGAAATCACATGGCTATTATATTATGCAAATTCTATTTTAGAAAAGAGAGTACATATAAAAGAAATGACAAAAGCTTTATATTTTGAAATGATTTTTTGAACTAGAAATCAATCTTGCATATTGAATGTATAATCTAAGGAGCATTGTATTTGTCTGAATTAGAACAATATGCACATTCAGTAGATAAATTACAAAATCAGTTTTGAGGAATAAACTCACTATCTTAAAGTTAAAACTGGTAATGTACATTTGAATAAATGAACAGTTCACTTTTATACTTCTCAATTAACTTTAAAATGTCATATGTTACTATGCCAAGACTGCACCAAACTCAAATTGACAAAGCAAACTCGAGGAAAAAATCCAACCAATTCAAATTTTGAATCAATCCCCTTCCTAGGTCGTTTTTCTATCCCTTGTTGGAGAAAAACACAACCTGAATAAATTGATCAAATTGAAACCTTTGAAACATTCCAATTCTCCCCTAACTTGATCCCCCATGTCTAATTGGCATGTGGAGTGGAGGAAGGGATTCAATTTTACAAAAAATTACAAGTTTAAAAAAACTGCCAGTTCTTAATTATAAAACCCTACAGATCAATTTCTTAAAATTGACCCTCAAAACTTCACCAAATTCCAAAATTGATGATTTATGTGCAAAGAGGACTCCGATAGATTTCTGAAAAGTCCTTTTTTTGCCTAAAATGGATCTTCCTATCAAAAGTTATGGCCATTTGAAGTTTACTTCAAAATGGCCATCCCAAACCAAAAAAATGAAATAATTCGACCTTGGGAAAAAAAAATTTAAATTTGAACTTTAGAAAAAATTCTTTAAAAGTTCCGCAGCCCCCGCCAACCTCTCATCCTATCAAAATTTTCCATGTGGCACCTTAGAGGGGTGGACCCTTAGTAAAACTCAACATTTTGAAAATTTTGCCTTGGGAAAATTTTCCCAATTTTTCCTTCAACCCCGCAGGCCCCAACCAATCACATGCTGACATACCGAGGGGGGGTGCATGGATCAAAACATAAAACTTAACCATTTTTTCCTTTGGAAAATTTTCACTTTTAGCCCCAAAACCCCGCGGCCCCACACCAACCATGTGCTGACACGTGGCAGGGGGGCCCGCGGATTTAGAAATGAAAACTTAACTTTTTGCACTTTTGGAAACATTTCACTTTTTCCTCCACTGACCCCCATCCCTGCAACCAATTGGGTGTTGGCACATGTCCCCATGGGGCACAGGTCTATGAAATTCTGTTAACCTTTTAAGCCCTTGGGCTGAAAATCAACATTTTCCCCGCCGGCAAGCGGCTAATCACAAAGTGCCACGCGACCATTTGGGCAAGCGCAGAGGCACGGAGGAAAATTTTCCTTTGGAAAATTGAAAACTTGGTTTTGGGAAAAATTTCATATTTTTCCCCCGCAACCCACCAGCCTAAATGAATCATGTATTGACACGTGGCATTGGGGGGTGCGAAGGCATTTTCTCCCTAACCCCACGGACTTCTAAGGGAAAATTTTCCCCTGAAACTCCGCCTGGCCATAACTTGAGTTTTACAAGGAGTTAGAAGGACTTCCTTATATGGTTGGAAAGATGAGAAAATATCCTATCCAATGAGCCTAGTTTAGGAAATTTTTTATAAATCTAAATGTGTGAAAAATCCAATTGAAGTTCAGGGATTGTTAGAGAGCAAGCCTTGGGATAAATTTCTCCCTGAACCTTAGTAAAACTTGTAACCTCCAAATTGGAACCTTGTAAACTTGTTATAAGATAAAAATGGAAATCTTGTATTTGGTTAATCACAATCTTTTCTGAAACCTATTTAGTTTCAAACTAGTATCTTGCTACTTGTTTGTAGACCCCTCTTATCAAAAAGAAAATTATTCCATAATTTTCCTAGTTTGTTTCTTGGTCTCAAGTAGTAGTTGAAGCGGGCATTACATTGGTCTTCTCGTCAAAGAAGAACTTAAACATCTTATTTCCATTTCTTTCTTATTACCCATTGATTATCCTCATTGGATTTCTAACATTTTCCCTGTTACTAAAGCAATAGGGGGACTCCACATTTGTACGGACTTCCAAGATCTTAACCTCAACTTCCCGAACGACTACTTTTCCTTGCCCGGTATTGATCAACTGGTAGACCTTACCGCGGGTCACGAGATGCTCTCACTCATGGATGGTTTCTCAGGTTATAACCAAATTTTTCTAACCCCAAAGGATTAGCACAAGACCACATTCATTACCCCTTGGGGAACCTTTTGCTATCGAGCCATGCCTTTTGGCCTTAAAAACATTGGTGCTACATATCAGCGTGCTATGACTTACATATTCCATGATATCATGCATCGAATATTGGAAGATTATGTGGATGATCTCTTGGCTAAATCTAAATGGGTCAGCGCCGAACACCTCGTAGTCCTCAAAACCATCTTTGACTGCCTCATTAAATATTGTGTCCACCTTCAGCCTAAAAAGTGTGTCTTCGCGGTTCTCTCAGGAAAGCTCCTAGGATTTATTGTTTCCCTTCGTGGTATAGAATTTGACCCTACTAAATTCAATTCCATTATGGAAATGCCTCCCCCCACAAACCTCAAACAACTCCATAGCCTGCAAGGTAAATTACATTTCATTCACCATTTCTTTTCACAATTATCGGATCGGTGTCAACCATTTCATCATCTGCTTAGGAAGGATGTCTCTTTAAATGGGATGATGACTGTCACAAATATTTTGAGGCCTTAAAATAATACCTTCTCCAACAACCCATACTCATTCCACCGAAAGATGACCAACCCTTCTACCTATACATCTCTACTACCGATCACTCCTTAGGGGCTATGCTCACTCATCATGATGAACAACATAGGGAGCATGTGGTTTATTATATAATCCATACCCTTACGGACTACAAAAATCAATACACTCACCCTGCAAAACTTTCCTTAGCCTTAGTTTTTATTGCCACCAAACTTCGCCATTACCTACTCAACCACAAAACCTATGTTGTGGCCAACATCAACCCTTTACACTTCATGTATGCTAAACCTTATCAAAATCAGCGGACCGTGCGACGGCTTATGCTTTTAGCTGATCTTGACCTTGAATTCATTCACCAAAATTACATTAAGGGCCAGGTTATCACTGACCAACTGGCTGATGCAGCTATTGCCAGGGACCAACCCTCTAATTTTGACTTTCCTGATGAGTCGATTGTTATCGTTTCCCTAAATGAACCCCCTTACCAAATGACACTGTTCTTCGATGGTTCTAAGTGTCAGTGTGGGGGTGGAGCTAGTGTTATCCTTATCCTTTTTGATGGAGAACCCATGCCTTTATCTTTCAAGCTAGACTTTGAATGCACCAAAAATATTTCTGAGTACGAAGTGCTCATACTAGGTCTTCAGATTGCCTATGCCCCCTCGATGTTAAGTCAATCCACATCTTTGGTGATTCTCAATTGGTCATAAACTAAGTCAATGGTATGTACCAATGTCCTAACAAGATACTCCAAAAGTATAAACATCATGTATACATAATTTTGACCACCTTTGATCATTACACCCTTCAAACCATCCCATGGTCAACCAAAAAATTTGTAGACACCATGGCTTGCTTAGCTTCCCAAATACCCGCTTCCCCTACTGATTCCAAAATATTTTTCACTATACAATGCCTCCATTTACCTTCTTATTTACCTCATGATGTTTACTCAATCAGAAACGACACCCTTGACCTGAGTGACCTTTGGTACAAAGAATACTCCGACTACCTTTCCCTCTCCATCATACATCCTGATCTCACCCGTAATGAACAACGTACCTTCCTTAATAAGGTCTCCCATTTCATTATCCTGGGGGGACTCCTCTCTAAGTGTGGCATTGATGGTATTCTCTTACAATGCCTCACAAGTTCTTAAATTCCTTATACCATCAAGGAGGTTCATGATGGCATATGTGGAGGTCACTTTAGTGGCCTTGATGTTGCTAAGCATACTCTTCACCTAGGCTATTACTGGCTGACCCTTAACCATGATTGTTGTGACTATGTCAAATACTGTGTGAAATGTCAACAACATTCCAACCTGCATCATACACCCAGTCATGCCTTACAGGTCACTCGTGACCTTTGGCCCTTCTCTCAATGGGGTTTGGATCTTGTCGGAGGAATCAATCCTCATTCTTCCCAACACCATCAATGGATCATAACCGCTACCAAATACTACACAAAATGGGTGGAAGCCATACCACTCATTTCCATTAAAGATAAGAAAATATGTGAGTTCATTAACCATCACATCATTTTTCACTTTGGTGTCCCTCATCGCCTCATCACTGACAATGGAAAACAATTTAAAAACAAAACATTGCAAAAACTTTGCGATGCCTTCGGCATTCTGCTTAGTTTTTCCTCCCCTTATTACCCACAAACCAACGGCCAGGCCAAATCCACTAACAAAACCCTCAATAAAATTCTCATGAAAGTGATTGACGATACTAGAAAGGATTGGCATATGCACATTCCTTTTGCTTTATGGGCATACTGCACTAGTATTCACACTGCCACTACGGCTACACCCTTTTCACTGGTCTACAGTACCGAGGCTATTCTACCTCTTGAAGTCTAGATCCCCTCACTTTTCATTTCTCTCCATGACATGCTTACTGATGATGAATTTCATCAAGACCACTTAGCACAACTATATTTATTATACTAATGTCATCTTAACACTCTGGATCACCTTCAAGTTTATCAACAACGTATCAAACGTGCTTATGACAAACATGTTCATGAACGAACCTTCCAAGTTGGTGACCTCATCCTCAAGGAAAATCAACACATAACCAAAGCATAAAAAAGCAAACGGGGAAATTTTTCTCCTAATTGGCTTGGACCATACATCGTGGCCCATGACTATGGATCAAGTTCTTATCACTTGTCTTCACTTGATGGTAAGCCCGAACCTGATCCCCTCAATGCCTTGCATCTTCGACCGTTCTAATATTGACCTCTAGTCCTACATCACTATTTATCTAATTCATGCTCATCCCTTGAGTTCCATTTACCTTTTCCACATCTCATCTCCAACAATTAAACAAGGATCATGGGATTACCCCTCACCCTTTTGCCTTATCTTAAATATGTGCACCACGGCTCTGCACATGGCATGATTCTCATGGATACTTTTCATCTTATTTTAGATGAGATCCCATGTTCGTTCACCCTTTCCTTCTTAACAAGAACCAAATGCTTCGTTATAGTCTCGTCCATGACTTCAAAGACAAAAAAACAAGATAAATCCCTCAGAAGGACATCTTCCCAAAATAAGGGATCAACTCCTTAAGTCAAAATTCCAATATAAAAGATGAACCCCTGAAAAGGACATCTTCTACCCTCAATTATCGCTATAAGTAGACTGCTCCCTCAAAGGAAAGTTATAAAAAGCTCACAAATCTCTACATAGTGTTTCCAAAAAGAAGACTATTTTCTCAAAAATAAAAATTCAGAAGCTTCCCACATCGATCAGCTTCGCGAAGACCTCAAGGAGACATATACTCATCCTGTGTAGACCTCCCACATCAATCAGTCTATCTACAAAGTCAAAAAGAAAAGAAAAAGAAAAATAAGCTTTTTCGCCATGGACTTGCCTATTGTGATCTTGGCTCTATTGGCCAAGGCATTCTACTTCCCATTTTATGACCCAATTACCTGCACCTCTCTACCCATTGTCTTTTCAATTCATACCTCAAGGGACCTAATAGAGCTATGACATTTGGTGATCATGTGACTCTTCGTCACTCTTATAATTATCAATCATGTAATGTCTTTAGGGTCTTATGTTTATTAGCCTATCTATAGATGTGTTTCATATGTTATGATCCTTACCAATCGGGTGGCTTTCTTGCCCCCTCTTATCTTTTATCTTCGTCATTACCTTTAGATATTCCTCTACAGTACTTGGTCCTCGATGCTTGCCTATTGGGGGTCATCCTCCCCTTTCACGATAGTCACCCTCACCTGCAACATTTTTACTATCATCTACCCCCACCTATTAAACCTAAACCCACAACATGACCACAAACCTACCAACACATTTGCATCTTCTTCCCTAGCTTATGGGAGAACTACATCGGTCTGAGGTCCCTTTTCACTGGGACTATGTAGGCAGTACTTCTAGGGCATGGGGCCCTAGAAGGTTAGATCGGCCACTCTTTACCCTAACCATTTTCCCCACCTTTTACCTGATTTCCTGTTCATATCAAAAACCTCGGCATCTAAACCATATACCACATAACTTTTACCACTTATATTATTTCACATTTTCATACATAACCAACATTTTCCACATTTTACACTATCTCATGCATTTATATTACCATTTGTTATCAAAATACTGAAATGACTCAACCATGCCTAACTAACCTAACTCAACCATGCCTAACCAACCTAACTCAACCATGCCTAACAACCTGACTCAACCATGCCTAACCAACCTAACTCAGCCATGACTAACCAACCTGACTCAACCATGCCTAAAAACCTGACTCAACCATGCCTAACAGAACCTGAATCAACCATGCCTAACAACCTGACTCAATCATGCCTAACCAACCTGACTCATCCATGCCTAACAACCTGACTCAACCATGCCTAATAACCTAACTCAATCCTTGCCTAAACCGACCTGACTCAATCCATGCCTAAACTGACCTAACTCGATCCAAGCCTAAACCAACGTGACTCAATCCACGCCTTTACTGACCTGACTCTATCATGCCTACCTCATTTAATTTCCATCCATATCATAATAAAGTAAAATTCATACACATCACAACAGCATCACGTGAATATCATCTATCTCCTCATATATACATGTGTGTATCAATACAATGTACACCTGTATCACATAAATGTGTATCTCAAAAAACATGCATGTCTCATCATGTCTATCATCCCAAAAATGTTTACACGTAGGCCAATGTACAATAAATAATCATCATTGGCTCGCAGGCTGATATCTAATAAAAAAATGTCAGCACGCAGACCGCTATCTAATATAAAAATGTCTTCAGCTCGTAGGCCGGTATCATGTACAAAAAGTAAACACAATATTGCTTTGTCTCACAGACCAGTATACATCCAAAATCCAATAATACAAAAATAGGTGATATACTGTCTCACATCTATTATAACATATCTACCTCATCTGTAATGTAAACAGTCCCCTCTGACCCGGAGCAGTGGCTCGCTACTCTCAATCTACCACTAGACAACCCGGTATCTAATGCTGATCCCTGTGCACCGATCGATGTCCTCTACTCTCTCCTTTGGGCTCGCTAGCCACCTACACTCTCAGCACTATACATGTAAGATTTTGTTTGCTCACTCAAGACTGTCTATGGTGGTCTCATCACACCATCTACTAATATCTATAGCTCGGGCTCCTCCTCCTATACCTGTACCTGAGGCTCTCACCTCTCTACCTATATTTATGGCTCTGGCATCTCGACCTGTACCTATGACCCCTTCCTCCCCGCTGTCCCTACCTTACCTTGCCTCTATACGGCCCACCACTTGCTATATGCCACTCTCACCCTTGCATCATTTGTGCGACAGTCCACAGGCTCCTCCTCCTCCCCTGTTGACTCTATTGGATCGGGTGGAGACAAAGGTCTCTCCACCTCCTCTCTCTTATAATGTGGGAAGGGCGAGGGTGCATCCTACACTAATCCAAACTGTCACCTCACTCAGTCAATAGGTATCATCTCATGCTCCCCAGCACGATGTCCCTCTATCCATCTCTGTAACTATAGTCCCTCCAGCTTTGCATAGATCCTTTGTAAGAGGGATAGGTCACATAGGGTCTCCAGACTATATCTACACTGTATAGGCTCTCCAGTTTCTTTCTATAATACGCTACGTCATATGTAGCCCGGGCTCTCTGTACACCACCCTCCGGCACCCATCACCTATAACCAACTCAAATAACTACCCACTCAAATGCATCTTCCCAGGGTAGGCCTATTGGTCACACACACACAATGTGCTCATAGGCCCAATAGTGAAGAAGGAAAATGAAACACAGACTATATCTCCGCAATCACCCGTACACCCACAACTCTCTATATAACTACACCAAGAAATTTGGTGCCCATGCAAAACTGGTATGATCAATCATCATGTTCTGAAGGACACCCATCAGTGACCGTGGGAACCTTCCACCCTCGAAATCTTTCAATCCATAGCATCCGATCACCTCCATCATCAACAGTGTAAACCTCATCTCCTCAAGATGGGTAGTATAAACCTCTCGATAACTCAAGCTAGCACTATGGTAGTGCAACTCACCTTCTCTCTCTCTAAACACCTCATCTATACACCTCATCGTGACCTCAGATGTCACTAAGTACACGTGTTCTCCATAAATCGGTAGCCTCAATATCCTATATATATCCTCTAGGGTGATGGTCATCTCCCCTGTCGGCAAGTGGAAGGTGTTAGTCACTGAATCCCATCTCTCGATGAGTGCAACCATCAAATTTTTCTCTCTTACAACCCACCCATAATGGGAAATCCTAATCAGGCTGACATCATCAATGTGACTCCACTCCTAGAAAGTCACCTGTCCATACAGCTCTAGCAATATAAGTAGCTCTTGGTCTCTCATGCATTTATATTACCATTTGTTATCAAAATACTGAAATGACTCAACCATGCCTAACAACCTAACTCAACCATGCCTAACCAACATGACTCAACCATGCCTAACAACTTGACTCAACCATGGCTAACCAACCTAACTCAACCATACCTAACAACCTAACTCAACCATGCCTAACTAACCTGACTCAACCATGCCCAAAAACCTGACTCAACCATGCCTAAAGAACCTGAATCAGCCATGCCTAACAACCTGACTCAACCATTCCTAACCAACCTGACTCAGCCATGCCTAACAACCTGACTCAACCATGCCTAATAACCTAACTCGATCCTTGCCTAAACTGACCTGACTCAATCCATGCCTAAACTGACCTAACTCGATCCATGCCTAAACCAACCTGACTCAATCCATGCCTATACCGACCTGACTTGATCCATGCCTATGACTTGACTCTATCATGCCTACCTCATTTAATTTCCATCCATATCATAATAAAGTAAAATTCATACACATCACAACAACATCACATGAATATCATCTATCTCCTCATATATACATGTGTGTATCAATACAATGTAAACTTGTATCACATAAATGTGTATCTCAATAAACATGCATGTCTCATCATGGCTATCATCCCAAAAATGTTTACACGTAGGCCGATGTATAATAAATAATCATCACTGGCTCGCAGGCTGCTATATAATAAAAAAATGTCAACATGCAGACCACTATCTAATATAAAAATGTCTTCGGCTCGTAGGCCGGTATCATGTACAAAAAGTAAACACAATATCGCTTTGTCTCACAGACCGGTATACATCCAAAATCCAATAATACAAAAATAGGTGATATACTGTCTCACATCTGCTACAACATATCTACCTCATCTAAAAATGTCGACAGTCCCCTCTGACCCAGAGCAGTGGCTCGCTACTCTCAATCTACCACTAGACAGCCCGGTATCTAATTTTGATCCTTGTGCATTAATCGATGTCCTCTACTTTCTCCTTTGGGCTCGCCGGCCACCTACACTCTCAGCACTATACATGCAAGATTGTGTCTGCTCACTCGAGACTGTCTATGGTGGTCTCATCACACCATCTACTAATATCTACAGCTAGGGCTCCTCCTCCTATACATGTACCTGAGGCTCTCGCCTCTCCACCTATATCTATGGCTCTGGTATCTCGACCTATACCTATGACCCCATCCTCCCAGTTGTCCCTACCTTACCCTGCCTCTATACAGCCCACCACTGGCTATATGCCACTCTCACCCCTGCATCATCTGTGCAACGGTCCACGGGCTCCTCCTCCTCCGCTTTCGACTCTATTGGATGGGGTGGAGACAAAGGTCTCTCCACCTCCTATCTCCTATACTATGGGAAGGGCGAGGGTGCATCCTGCACTAATCCAAACTGTCACCTCACTTAGTCAATAGGTATCATCTCATGCTCCCCAGCACGACGTCCCTCTATCCATCTCTGTAACTATAGTCCCTCCAGCTTTGCATAGATCCCTTTGTAAGAGGGATAGGTCACATAGGGTCTCCAGACTATATCTACACTGGACAAGCTCTCCAGTCTCTTTCTATAATACGTTACATCGTATGTTGCCCTGGGCTCTCTGTACACCGCCCCTCCGGCACCGATTGCCTATAACCAACTAACATAACTACCCACTCAAATGCATCCACCCAGGGCAGACCTACTGGTCACACACACACAATGTGCTCATAGGCCCAATAGTGAAGAAGGAAAATGAAACACAGACTATATCTCTGCAATCACCCATACACCCACAACTCTCTATATAACTGCACCAAGAAATTTGGTGCCCATGCAAAACTGGTATGATCAATCATCATGTCTCGAAGGACACCCCATCAGTGACTGTGGGAACTTTCCACCCTTGGAAGTATTGTAATGCGTAGCACCCAATCGCCTCCATCATCAACACTGTAAACCTCATCTCCTCAAGATGGGTAGTATAAACCTCTCGGTAACTTAGGCTAGTATTGTGGTAGTGCAACTCACCTTCTCTCTCTCTAAACACCTCATCTATACACCTCATCGTGACCTCAGATGTCATTGAGTACACGTGTTGTCCATAAATCGGTAGCCTTAATATCTTATATATATCCTCTAGGGTGATGGTCATCTCCCTTATCAGTAAGTGGAATGTGTTAGTCACAGAATCCCATCTCTCGATGAGTGTGACCATCAAATTTTGCTCTCTCATAACCCACCCATAATGGGAAATCCTAATCAGGTTGACATCATCAATGTGACTCGACTCCTAGAAAGTCACCTGTCCATACAGCTCTAGCAATATAAGCAACTCTCGGGCTCTCATCCGTAGCTTGTCTCTTGCCTACATCCCACAAAAATAATGTATTAGTCCACCTTCCCAACTTACCTTATTTTTAACCCATCTACCCAAACCTATCTACCCTAACCCTCAACCACACCTACCCAAACCCATCTACCTTACCTATCTACCCTCACCCTCACCCACACCTACCCAAACCCATCCACCTGACACTAGCTACCCTACCCTCACCTATGACCCACCCTCACCCTTTACCCATCTACCCTACTTTCTCACCCTAACCCCTTCCCCTCTCACCTACCTTCTTTCCCACCCTACCCTTACTCTCTTCCCTTTTTATCCCAATTTCCACTTAGGATTAACTAACCCTGGTTGCCCCTGACCGACTATGGTCTCCCTTGAACCGGTACTGGTCACTACCCACTGACTTTGGCCACACGTCATCCAATGTCATTCACTATCACAACACCCGCCCCAATTTTCCAACCCTAATTTTTACCTTCCTAAACATTCTACCCACCCAAATCCCTCTTTACACCCTTAATTGTTCCTACATTACCCTTTTTCCCTACCCCTTACCATTCAATATTAAATTTTCCCTCTCTTTTTCCCATTTTGAAATTATTTCCCCCCAAACACCCCATGTTTCTATTTTTTCTACATCTTACATCAAATTAACTCAAAAATCAAAACCAAAGGTTCAAATCCTACTTGATCTCACTGCCGCCATCATGGTGGCACCTCCAGCCTCTGCACCACTCCTCTCGAGCCCTCTCTGGCCTCTGCTATCCTCAACTGACCTCCAACTCTCTCCATGAATCACTTCGCTCGACCTAATCTCGTGACCCCACCTCTCACCCAATCAATCTCACCTATGTGGCTTGCCAACCAAACTCTCTACTGTACTCTTTTGTCCTCTTCCTCTTTTCTCTCTTCTTGTGCTTTTCTCCTTTTTCCAAATGCACAAATGAATTTTAAAACGTATGTTTTCCACTTTTTATACTCTACCCAACCCGACCGACATCGGTTTACTCTTGACCACTGCCGGTTTGATGCCCTAGACTACCACCGTCGGTTCCCCTATATCGTCATTGGTTCATACTGACTGATGTTAGTTACCCTGCGTACTTATTTTCCCTCACATTTACCTCATTTTCCTTACCTCCTCTTTCTTTTACCTCCCCTACACCTACATGGACCACTTTACTTTCACCTTTGGCCCTCCACCTTCTTCAACCTCCTCATGTCCACTATTATCACCTTATTATTTTACCCCTACCTCGACCTTACCCATGTCATGATCTCAATATTTGGACCTACACCGTCGCTAGTGACCTTTCACCTCATGTGTTTGTTATACCTTACGACATTGTTACCTGTATTGATTGACCTAATGACCTTACATAGCCTATTTCAATGATTGTTTATCCTGACCCTACCTTTGGTGTACCGGAACATACCTAAATGTTCCTGCACCTAACCTATGTTGTGTTTCCTGACCTTATCATATACCTTGGATACCAAATTCACTTCACCCTTGTTTGGATAAACCTATCGACCTTAGATGATGTAGATTTTTCCTACTCTTAAACCTGGTAGCGTGCTACATTTTATACGTGTGTGTACGTTTGACTATTGCTACCTTTGACCCTTACCCATTACCTAGATCACCCTAGTAAACCTTTCACCCTCTTCCCCTACACCCACTTACCTTTTCCTCACATTTAAATTTTATCAAACCACTCACCGCTTCATCCTGTTGCTTCGTCAGTTCCTAGTTTAAGGGGGGTCACATTCACCCACACATGGGCCAACCACATCTTATTTTTGTTAGTGTTGCTTACCAATACAAGCTATGCAACAAAAAGGGGCAAAATGTAGACACTAAAATTAGGTCACACTCCCCCTTCACCCTACTAATATTAATTTAATTTAATTAATGCATTATCCTCACTATATTTATTATTTAAATATCTTATTTAAATAATATCTACACATATAGTTCACTTAGACACCTCACCAATTTAACTCAACTTAAGACCTAGTCTTAGCAAGTTACCATAACTAACTAAGACTTACCCAAATCCTAAAAATCAATGCCTACATTCCCTCTAACCACATTCCCACATGCTCACAAGAAGCTCCCACTCTAATCCATAGGACAGCGACACAAGATATGAAGAAATCAGGAGGATCTCCCTAACTTTTGTAAACCTAGAAAATCCCGCCTTGACCAACGTCGGTTACCCCTAACTGTTGTTGGTTAAGCCTGACCGCCATTATTTAACCCCTTTTTTAACCCCAAGAAACCTTTATTCTCAAGGTTGGAATTTGGAACCTGGAAGTTGGAAGTAATAAATTTGATGAGCATGAACGAAATCTCAAAGTGATAACGCATCTTTAGAGAGATGATTCCAGCAAGAACTCACATCCAAGGAAGGAGATTGAACATCTTCTCCTACACATCCATTCCAGCCACCTTCTGATCTATCCAAGTAAAAGAGGAGCATATATGTAGCCCATGCAGAGGCTTTTCTTTAGTTGATGATCCCTTACATCCTTCAAACCCATCATCAGCACCTCCATCCTTCACACACATACGTTCAGAAATGAAATCCAAGTAGTTCCTCCTATCCAAAAGGAAGCTCTCACAATCAGTTGTGGATTCAGAAGTCAAACACACGTAACAACCCATCAATTGACATTTGAACAAGTATTCCTCCTACACCCGTTACCCTATCTGTTTCGTCAACAATTCAAAGAAACAATCTAAGAAAAAGGTGAAACACTACCCTCAACTCCCTCCACCCCTCATTCATCCACCCACCTCTCTCCCCATTCCTATTTTACCCAATTCACCCTCCAACATTCAAATTTCATTCCCCCCAAAAAAAACCCATTTTTTCTCAAAACCGACCTCTCACTTAATCTACCTCACAAAACACAATAGGGGTTTTGACTCTTACCTCATCGCGCTACCTTCATCGTGGTGGAACATTGGGCCACTATACCAATGGTCCACAGGATCCCTCTCCTACCTCTACCATCACCAATCTATCATCTCACCTCCAACCAATCAAATTTCTCACCTCAATCTCGTGGTCCCGCCTATCAAATGCTAATCACCCACTATTCGGCCCACCAACTTTGTTCTCCATACTGTTTGGATGCTTTCACACTTGCCCTCTCTTTGATGTCATTTTCTCCTATTTTCACACAGGACCAATGATTATGAAAACATGCAGAATTTTTCTTTTTATAAAACTCCTAACCTAACCGGCATCGGTCATGTGCCCTAGCTCACCATGGTCGGTTTACCCATATCGGCATCGGTTATCCATGACCAGCATCGGTTACTATTGATCTCCACTTTCCACCAATTTCACTTTATCACCCTGGCCCATAACCTTTTTCACATCACCCAGAGCCCACCCTGACCCTTGACCTCACATTTTTACCCACACTAGCCCCCTTGGGGTAACCATCAACCTCACACACTCACTCTACCTTGCAATGTTGTTACCACGTTGTTAGCCTACCAACCTTACCTTTCCTACATCCGTGACCTTTACCCAAACAAACATTGACCTCTTGGATGTGCCAGAACCACCCTATGTGTTCCCACATCTTACCTCGTTGAGTTCCTAGACCATATCCTTTACCCTAGATACCGGACCTCAATAACCCATGTTTGGATAACCCACTCAACCTTGGATGATGTAGAGTCTGAAATATCTTCACCATGGTACCGTGTCATGATCTATGCATGTGTATATACTTGATTGACATTACCCTACCCATAACCACCTACCTACCTACACCTACCTACCCTACCCATTGATTATGTGGATATTTTCATGTCCTCACTTGCTGCATCTTGTGATGTCGGTACCTATTTTTCTCATCCTTATGACCTTACCTTACCTATGGTCGTGACCCTTGTCCAAACAAACCCTAACCTTTTGGATGTATAGGAACCACCCTATGCATTCCTACATCTTACCTCGTTGAGTGCCCAAACCGTATCCTTTACCCTGGATACCAGATCTTAATAACATGTGTTTGGATGACCCTTGCGACCTTAGCTGATGTAACTTTATTATGTTGAGAAACCCTTTTACCTCATTGCATTTTACAACATATGCGTACATTTGAATTCTCTACCTAATCACTTACCTTACCTCTCATCATCACCATACCCACGCACCTCATCTCTTTCACACCTCTCACCGTATTTTATCAAACCACCCACCAACTCTCTCTATTCTTCATTGTCGGTGCTCGATTTGAGGGGGGGATCACTCATGCCCCTATTTTGGGCACCTAGCATCCACCTTCTCACCACACATTGACATGGGGAAAAAACCAACCTTTTTTTTGTCACACCACCTACCACTACAGGCTGCCCAACAAAAAGGGGAAAAATGTAGACACCAAAAACATGTCACATTTCATCATCTTCCTCCAAAATAACCTAATAACCATATTCTATGTGGGTGATCAATTTAACCCTAATTCGGTCACTCACACCCCCTTTCACACATCACAAAGACCCTCATTCACATACCCAAGGATTTAATTAACAACAATTAATTAAATTCCCCCTTTTACCCACTCATCAAAGCCACCCCACCATGCCACTAGACCGGCCACCTCACTTAACCACCTCACCATTCCACTTCCTACCTTTCCCATACCCTTCTAGAATTCCCTAATAGTGGCCACCTCACTCATAAGACCTCTATTTTTCCTATTGCCCATTCTTAAGGTGGAGGACACATGTGCTCCGCCACTCAAAATCAAGTGGGGAAGGCAAATTCCCCACTTTTAAAAAAACAAATCCCCCTGACATAACCGGTGTCGGTTACAGTCTGACCAATGTTGGTCAAGTGGGAGTGGTAGAGGTCCTCTGTAAATACCCAATCCTAACTCTTTGTAGGGGGTTGGTCATTTTTGGTTGATTCTTGCGTTACTCGTTGATGGGAATCAAGCATTAAAGTTCATATGCTCATTAGATACTGGTGAAAACACAACAAATCTTGCAGAACTCCAAGCTAGAACCAGTTATGGATGTACTCATAAATATCTTTGAGAGAGAAGCCATTAAAGGCTATTTGATCAGACTGAGCTTGAGCAAGAGATCTTTAACCAACCAACCACCATCACCAAGACTCACCATCTCTCTTCTCTAGCTATTCACAATCCTGCAAGCATTGGACTCCAAGTAACTAAAACTCTCACTAGTGTTTTTCCTACTTATGTTTCTCTACTTTATTCCTACCATTTCAATCTCACCTATCCAGCCCACACCTACACCCAGGACCCTATCTCACCCCATTCCACTCCCTACCAACCCTCTGACCAGTCACAGAGCGCAACCTAATACCCATTTCCAAACTCTAACCCAAAACCAGTGACCATCACCAGTTAACCCTAACCATTTTTGGTTGATCCTGAAAACTTTCGATCACCCTACCATTTGCCAACTACCCACCTTCTATCTGAATACATAAAAATCCACCTTTTAAGCCTCCTGGGCTCTGACCCTAAATCTACCCTAACCTAAACCCCCCTAACACCACTTTCAACTCTCTCTACCCATCTGAGAGAACCCAAAATGTTTTTGTTCTAACCCTCTGTCACTTCTATAGTGACCAGTACCGGTTACCCTTAACTAGAATCAGTCCATCATAACCATCATCGGTCATACCTGACCGGCCTCGGTCTTTATGTCTGTCAACACAGTCCATACTAGAAACCTACCGTTTTCCAAAACCACCTACAATACCCTACCCAACCTCAAACTGACCTTGTCTATGACCTGTAGACTACCCAACCTACCTAGGACCCTATTCAAACACCTTTTTACCTACATTGTTTAGTATTTAATCGAATCAACGCTGATAGCAACCTGAGGCACCCAAATCAGAGTGCTAACACTAGATATTTTATTTACATGTTTTTGCCATTTAATATTAATTTATAAATAGTGGATTCATAACCCTCTAGGAAGTATCACACTTCCTAGATCTAGCATACGCTAGGCAGTCCACTGCATATACTATTTAACTCTCTCTTTTGGTCTCGTTTTCTTATTTCAGGGTAGTCCTTCCCAGCCAAAAATGAGTTCACATCATCGACCAAGATCAGAGGTCAACATGTGTGCATTCCACCCATCAACCAAGCAATAGGTAAACCTACCTTTCACCCTTATCTGTTTTAGTCTCCAATTATATGAAAAAAGGATCGAATCACCAAGGGTGGAGGTAATGGCATCATTGAAGGAGTGCAGCATAACTTGGTTATTATGCATATAATTAGAAGGAATGTGCATTTGATTTTATGTGTGGGAGGAGATGATGTTAATGCTAGCACCACCATTGATCATGATGTGTCGTACACATATGTTATCGATATAGATGGAAAAGAAAATGGCGGGATTAGGGTCATTTGACTTGAGAGGTACAATCTCCTCATTAGAGAAGTTGAGGGTGGTGACTTGAGGAGTGGGCATGGGGGTATAAAAAGGATATGATTTGGTAAGCGAGGCTACATGGTGAGGGGTGATAATGGAGGCCACTGGTGTGAGGTCATTGGGTAAAACTTCAATGGAATGCAAAACCTCAATAAGGGCTTTTCTATGAGATTCAAAAATTTGGATGAGATTATACAAAGACATCTTTAGAGGGGACTGATGTTTTTGTTTTACCATTTCGTGGTGGGTGACCTTGTCTAAGATAGGATATGTACGTCCTCGAATGGTGATTTTGGGCACAGATGCAGATGGTATATTGGGCATGGGGTTGGTTGATGGGCTAGTTACTTTTTCTTTTCCTTTGTATTTCTAAGCATGGGTAGCAACATGAAATCTGAGGGGAGGTGAATGGAGAGGGTGTACCATGAAAGGTATAATGGCATGAGGGACAAAACCCTAGCGATGGATAAGAACCTTGTGAAATGAGTAGGGCACTCTGACATTTAGGAAGAGGTTTGGCTAGCTCTCTTATACGGAAAATTTTGATCTCGAATTTTGGAGGTGGATAAAATGGTTGTGGGAGTGGAGATACCGGTCATTGAATGGGTAATGGAAGAGGATGTGCGGAGATTGGTGAAGGTGGAATATTGTCTTCATCTAGAAGATCGTCATTGTAAAAATTTTCTTCATGAGGACACAATTAAAGAAGAGTAGTTTTAGGGCCTTACAACCTTCTACGTCATGTCCTAGCACACGATGATAGGCACAAATATTTTTTTCATCAAACCCTCTTGGTTTGGGTTTGAGAGGATCATAAGCTCAGAGTGGTCGTAATGTGATGATGGAAGTCTCTAAGAAATTAGTTAAATTTTTGGCTTAGAACCCTGCTAATGGATCACAATAGGATGTGAACATGGGTTTGGGTAAGGGTTTGGATGATCATGAGGGAAGAGGTTTTATAGGAGGAGGAATGGGTTTGCCCACTAGTTTCGTAAGAAGTATTTTCTTAGGTCTTAATATCATATGTTTTTGTAAAGATGTGGTAGAAGAACTAGAATTGGAAGGTATTGTTGGTTTCACTACCTTATTAGAGGATAGTGGGTTCTTATATTTGGGTTGCACCTTCTTCAGTAAAGGTGAAATGGGAGTATGGGATGCAGAAGGAAAAGTAGATGGTGGAAGAGGACAGGTTACCCATGGGGACAATCGAGTTATGGTGGAAGTGGTTGGTTTAGGTTAGGTGGATAGTATGGGTTGAATTCATATAGGTAAAGTTGAGGGGATGGTAACTGGTGGAGGTATAAGTGGTAAAAAGTGCACAGGTTAGGATGAGGGTGTTTTGTTTTTAGCTGAATGAGGTGTAATGAAGGCTCATGATTAAGTAGTAGGCTATTTAGCTTTTGACTGGCCTTGGGTAGGAGACTATTTGATCATGGTTGATGGCTGGGGCCCTAGGATGGATGGAAAGGGATAAGGTAATAAAGGTTTAGTGGGTAAGACTAGTGTATGTGGCCTAGAAGTTTGGGTCTTATTTTTAGGCTGAGGGATAATTTTGGTGAGGGTTTGGGAAGATGCGACTAAGTTTAATTTGACAGGTGGGTGAGTAAGGATTGATGTTGGCATGACACCCAAGGTAGTGATGGGTCTAGATACAGGTGAGGAGATAGATGTGGGTAGGTTTTGAGGTCTTCAAATGGTTTTAGTTGTGGGTAGATGTTTGGATGTAGGTAGAGATGATGAAAAAGAAGTTGTTTCAATAGGCATGGTCAATGTCGATATGATTGATGAAAATACCTTTGGTTAGATCGTGGAAGTATCCTCAGGAAGTTTTCATTTGGGTTAAAATGGGGAGTCAGATATGTCCCTAGAGAATGGAATTATCAACGTAATCCAAGCAATTGGCCAGTCATGCAAACGGGACTACTGAAGAAGAAGATGGAGTTGGTTTGGTGGCAATCCCTGTAAAATATGCCCACGAGATAGGGAATTGGCTAGCCTTAGACTCTATAGGTAAAAGAGCCGAGATCTAAGGGAGAACTATCCCCAACAGGTAGTGGCATGTCTGATGAGTCTCTGATGATTAGGAGAGATAACAAGTGGGGTGAGGTAGACTTCTTCCTTGGTGGAGGAGAAGACGATGATGATTCTCCTATGGATGTGAGATTTAAAAGCATTGACTACTCAGTATGTTGTGAGGTATATGGTGGAATGCCATCCATAGAAAGTGTGGTTTCCTCCATGGGTGAAGGAATAGATGAAGGGGAATCTTTTGGGGGTGAAGGAGTGGAAGAGGTATGCTCCTTTATGGGTAGAGGACCTCATGCCATAATTTCCTCAATAGATGAAATAGGTGGGATTTTAGGAACAGTCGGTATGATATCAAAAACTGTGTGGACTTCACAGAAATTATTTTTGTTAGATGAAGGTTCACTATTTTTATTAGACGACAATTTATGGTTAGGGAATAGATTTTCAAAGATGTGTAATTTTAGATTTTTCAGCATGTTTAGGTTGTCCACAATGAGGTCTCCATTATCTATCATCTCTTGGAAAATGTTCTTAAAATTTATGCAATTATTATCGCTATGGCCTTTGACATGATGGTAACTATAGTAGTCGTGTTCTTTATACCATGTAGGAATCGGATGGGTAAGATCAAAACTTGTATGAGGTTTTATGGGGGGAAGTGTAATGGCTCCAGCTTTAAGAAGCTTTTCCAAGACCAAAGAATAGGGCTCTCTAATTGAAGTGTACTTATGTTGATCCCGCTACAACTGAAAGGCCTAGACAGGGGAAAGATTGGAAGAAGGCTGGGCTTGATTAGAAGGATGAGATGATCTTGCCTTGAGGACTACCACGTTGGTAGCTCCTTTGGTCTTTGTATAGTTATTTTGAGGTTTTGAAGATGAAGAAGAATCATTTGATTTGAATAGGGCATTTGTGTTTCGTAATTAGATTTTTTTTCTTCAATGGTGAGAATTTCAATATTTCATTCCATGGTGAGCACTTCGTCAAAGATTTGGAAGGCTTGTACTTGTAGAGTTGGTGAGATGTGTCTAGAAAAATCTCTAGTGAACAACTCAATAAGCACGGTTTCAGGTAGATGGAACGTCAATTGGTTGATAAGACTCTACCAGTGGGCAATGAAATATGTGATAGATTCATCTTCATATTGTCGTGTCAAATACAGGTCACTCATGGTGACCTTCTTGACTACATTGATTGAGAAGTGATTTAGGAGTGCCCGAGCCACTTGGTTGAAGGAGTAGATGGAATGTCTAGGTAAATTATTGTACCAATCTAAGGCAGGTCATGTTAGGGACATGGAAAATTTTCGTAATAACAAATCATCATCATGGGAAATTAGGTAGGATCCATGCTTGAATGACCACAAGTGTTGTTACGGGTCCTCTTTACTATTAAAATGGTTGAGTTTAGGCATTTCCCAATGCACAAGATACAGGAAAATAGGAATGGATGGATGAATAGGATCATTACCGATTTCATCATAGGTTAGGGAGTTATGGGAGCTGGAAACCGATTCTTCTAATGTCTATATCTTTTCCATCATCATCCTAATGAGGTCATTGGTGGGTTCTGAGGAATGGGTGCCTCACATAGTAAAGGGAGGTTGATAATGGATGTATGATGTAAATGGCATCCCAGTACATGAGGGTACGGAATATGAAAATTATGAAGGGGGTATAGATACAGGTGTAATTTACCTTGAATAAGAAATAGACAAGATTAGGGCCTACTGGTGATGTATGTAAACAGGTGGGGTGGTCACAAAGAATCTCGTGGTAATGGGTGGTAGAGACTGGGGGATATAAAGAACCAAATTTTGGAAAGGGGTGTGGTTTACCAAAACTTGAGGTGGTTGTGATACCACTGGTACATACGAGAAAAAGGGGACAAATGGGGCTATGCTCAAAGCAGGCGGTGAAGGCACAATTGATGTCATGGGTGTAATAGATGTTGTTAGGGCAGCAGTTATGGCAGAGTTGGAACCTAACTGAGAGACCACAGGGGGTGATACTAATGAGAGCAGTGCCAAACTAGTGGTAGCTAACATAGAAGTGGGTGCGAAGGAAGGAGGGATAAATACGAGCATGTCATACATTAACTATCTTGCGGTGTCCCTAGTAGATGAGTGGGAAATATAGTATTATAGGGCTGCCAAATTTTGATCAAGGATTATTTTGAACTCCTCATCACCGGTAGCAATGGGGATTAGCTGAGTCAGATCCATAGGTGATAGGATGGATGGCGGTGATGGACTAGGTGGGAGTGGATGATAACTAGCATGAAATACAAGGGTGTTAGTTTGGTTGCGATTCAAAACCATGTGAATTAGTGTTGGGTTGGTAAGACTGTATTCTGTAAATGATATAGAGAATAAGATAAGCAGAGAAAAACCAAGTTTGGGGGGTAAATCTAGTCAAAAAAATTCTTAGAAATCAAACACTGAAACCGAAAATGGTTAGTATGGCTGATGATGATTAAATGGGAACTGACGAAGGTTATGATAACTGATACTGATCACTCTAAAAAGTACCAGTTTCAATAAATGAAATAAAATTGATGAGTATGAGCTGGTGAAACTATACCTGATATAGATATTATAAAATTGGGGGATATGATGGTGTCCTGAGGAAAAAAATAGAAAAGAATAGGTGATGAAGGTTGTTTTAGGTAAAATAACTAAAAGATCCAGAAGTTGATGATGGTCAAATGAAAAATGATGACGGTCGTTGGACCGAGGCCGGTTACTATGGAATGAGAAGAAATGAATAAAAATGGATGTTTTTGAATTAAAACTAGATAAAGAATCACCCCATAAATCTAAGAATGACCAAATAAGGTCTTGAAACACTTAGAAATAACCAGAATACTCCAGCTATGATGGGGAGTGTGAAAGGAAGAAGAAAAAAATGGAGAATCGTAACTCACACCTCAAAATGCAAGTCAAGAACAAAGGTAAGAGAACACATAATCCTTGAAGTGAATTTATGTCTGTTTTAGCTTATGATTTTAAGACTGACTTGTGAATTTACAACATATTTTTTGGTTTGGAAGGCATCCTATAAAGAATTAAATATAAAGGTGAGGTTTCAGGTTATGTTATGGCAAGGGCGGTCCTTTCCCTAAGGTGATGATTGCACAGAGATAACCAGCTAGGCGCCCACTATCAATCCTTTGATTGTTTGATCATTGACAACTTATTCTAGGTGGGATGTCATTTAAGAAGATGTGTATATTCAAATTTGTGTGGTTGGGCAAAGAGAGATAAGAGAGAAGTGTGCTTTCTATGGTTCAATTGTGTTAACCATCAGTTGGGCATGACTTCCATCATATAGGTTGACCTCATTTTTAAATGTGAGCTAATAATATAGTATACAAGGATGAAATGCAACAATATTTTAAACCCAAATCCATAAATTATATTCAATGAGAGTAATAATGAATAGGAAAGAGTATGTATTTCACTAATGCAATACAAAATAAAAAGAAGTGTTATTTTTAATATAAACTACGAATGTCACTGAGACAAGTAGGAGAAGAAGAATGTTTCCAATGGAGAAGATTTAATTATGAAATATCTTTCAAAAATAAATAACAAAAAATTATTCCCTAAGAATGAACAATGTAAAGAATACAAATAGGTCACACCGAAAATGCCAAAATATTTCACCGAATAGTGTGTGTATGTAAGAGCAAAAGAGAAAAGGTAAGGATGAGGAGGAATACCTGTGAGTGAAAGTGGAAGGTGGAGTGAGCGCATTCGTATTTCCCGATCCAATGTTGATTGCAAGAAATTCCTTTTTTCTAGGAGGAACCTGTGAATACAAACAAGACCACATAAGAAATATTAAACAATATATGTCAGTGAATTTCCTAGCGTATGCTAGATCCAGGAAGTGTGATACTTAGATGGTTATCAATTCAATGTTTAATACCACTTAATTCAAGAAATAATATGAACCAACAATTTCCTATTGTAGTTGATATGATTTAAATATATCATTCAAGTACAATAAACAAATCTAATTTAACAGGCTAGGTTAGGATCAAATCTGAACATCAAATAGCTAAATAAAGTGGTTAGGATAGGTTAGGGTCAAGATTTAGCCTATTTTGGTTGTTTGGATTAATGGTATGAGATTGTTGTTATAGGAAGTTTTAAGAGAAACAAAGACCAACATTGGTATGGTATGACTAATGCTGGTTGAGAAGAAACCAACAACGGTTTGGGTTAACCGGTGTCAGTAGGGTCATGCTGGTAGAAAATTAGTGAGGGTGGGTTTTGGTGATTCTCTTGGATTTCCCAGGGAATGGATAGATAATGGGGAGGTAGATGATAGTGTTGGGGGTATTCAGAGGTGTTTGGAGTCAGGTATGAGAGGATGGGAGGTTATAGGTGGTTGGTGGTTGGCTAAAGGTATTGACAGGGAGGTTAGAAGTGATGGGATGTAAGGAAAACTAGAACTCTCCCACATATATGAAGAAACTAATCTAAATAAATATGGGAAGATGTAGATCCAAAGGTACTTGCTGGTGCTTTTCAAACCTGGTGGTTTAATAAAGGTGATGGTTGATCCATGGAACCGGTGGTCAGAGCCATGGATGTGCTTCCTGGAATGTTACTGTGAATGCTTTCCTTTCAGATCAGTGCTTGGTTGTTGGTTCAAGGTGTATGGGTGTGTAGGAGTGCTCTGGTGTGTGCTTCCATACAAATCTCTCTTATCCAAGGCTTGAATAATTCTTTCAACCTATCAAACAAGGTTACCAAAGTTAATATATGGTAACTAACAATAGTTTAGGGTGACCGGAGTCGGTTGATGAGGCCATAAATTGGCCATAAATTATCATTATTTTGTTCTTCCAAGTTACCTTTGAAAGTGGATTTAATTGTAATCTAGGAACTTATAGTTTTCTTAAGATAGAATATAGGATATATATCTTGTTCATTCTTTATAAATCTTTTTTTATCTACATTTTTTACTAATCCTATTCATTATTTGGAAAAATATACAAAGTCCATTGTATGCAAGCCATAAAGAAAATATAATGCTAGTATTGGGAAAAGTGTAATTGATCATTAATAGTAAATTTAAAATAAAAAATGATTTCATATTTAGATTCCTCTTAAAAAATTATGCAAGTTCAAACAAATAATCATCTCAATCTGAGCCCGCATGCAAAATTTATAGTTGTTTTAAGTTAGCTGTGGAACTCGCAGAGTTAGTTCCGGAACTTGCGGGTTTAGTTCCGGAACTCACAGATTTAGTTCTACAACTTGTATCAATTG
This sequence comes from Taxus chinensis, assembly GCA_019776745.2. Lineage (NCBI taxonomy): Eukaryota > Viridiplantae > Streptophyta > Pinopsida > Cupressales > Taxaceae > Taxus > Taxus chinensis. The sequence goes on along the minus strand of CM034156.1, from coordinate 624,355,112 downwards.
AATAAAATTTATTTCCAGAACATTCAATTTGTGGGCAAATTATATTTAGTTCCAGAACTTGCAGATTTAGTTCTGGAACTTGCATAAAAGGAATGACAACTTTAGTTCTTGAACTTACATCATCAGAATGAAAGTTTTTGAGGGATTGTGAAAACCAAAATATTCCAATGGGAAATATGAGAGAAATTTTTTTTCATAACAATGTTTTAAAAAAAACCTCATTCATATTTTCTACAATTTTTGCCAATGAAGAGAGATCTAACTTTTAGTGAGCTGCAGTCCAAGGAAAAGTGTATCATACAAGCACTAAAATTTTCATAAACAGAAACAGAAAATTCAAATGGAAAATATGAGAGAGGTTTTTTTTCATAATAATGTGCTTAAAAAAAACCTCATTCATATTTTCTACATTTTTTACCAATGAAAATAAATATAACTTTTAGTGAGTTGTAGTCCGAGAAAAAAGCATATTAGACAAGCATCAAAAGTTCCACAATCAAAAACAACAAAGTCAAATGGAAAATCCGAGAAAGCTATTTGGTAAAAATCATATTTTGAGGAAAATCCTCCTTCCAATAATGCAGAGGAATAAAATCATTATGATTCTTATTACCAAAAAGTAAGGAGAAGATTTGGGAGCAAATCTTCCTAAAATAAGAAAGATAAGATTTGACTTCAATAATATCTCTCTCCATATTATGTGGAGATGGAGATCTTAGTTGTTAGGAATGGAATAAAGATAAGATCATATTATATTTCCTAAAATAAGGACTTGGTTGGATGTATGAATTATAAAAGCAACCTTCCACACTTAGAAATGTAATTCCTTTCTCCTAAGAAATAAAGATTTATTCTTTCTTTCCAATCTTTTAAAATAAAGTTATTCTGCAAGTTCTTAAGTAAAATTATGAATTAAGTTCTCTTCCAAGGAATGATGTGGACACTCATTCCAAGGAAGATGGATCAATGTGTTAATATTTGTTTCATTACTTTCGTAGTTTTTATTTTATTGTAAACTTCTAATTTTATGTTATGTGATCCTTCTTCAGTACAATTTTTGTTGTGAACCTGTAGGAGTCTTTTTATTTCATTTATTTCCAATTCAGAAATTTTAATTTATGCAAGTGTTTTTACATGTTTGCAAGTGTGATTTCCGTTATGCAAGCATGCCTTTATATTCCTGCAAGTGTTTTTTACATTTCTGCAAGTGTGCCTTTAAATTTCTGCATGTGTGATTTATTTTATGCAAGTTTTGTTTGTGTTTAAAGGATTGGTTTTCCAAGATCTTCTTCTCTTAATGCATATAACCTTTAGACACCAACCCAGATTGAAATTATCAATGGAAAGGATTGATGACCCTCATCATCAATTTTTGATTGACCAGCATCGGTTAAGGCGGGATATCCTATGTTGCCAAAATAACAAATATTGACTATCTTTTGGTCAGTTCTGTCTGTTGTTACAGATCCAAAATGGATTTTTCTGCATAAGTAAGTGTCCATGTGGTTAGAGGAATAATAGGCATTTAGTTTTAGGGTTATACTAAGTCTTAGTTAGTTATGGTAAGTGGATATTGAGTCCTAGTAAAAGGGAAACATGCTAAGAATAGGTTTATGATGAGGTGTCTAGGTGAGGTGGAAATTAGTTTAATTAAAATAATTAAATAGTGAATATTGTGAGCATGGGCCTTAATTTAATTGAGGGTAATTAAATTTATATACATGTGGGGTAATAGGGGAGTGTGACCTCAATTTTGTGTTTATAGTGTGATGCACGTAACCTATCAAAGCGCGTCAACAGGATGTTGAATCTGGAAAATCAACCGATGCATGAAACATGGCAGAAAAGACAAAATAAATGAACAATTAGCTGACTCCTTTAGTCAATCCACACGTGCCACATGTCTTGTGTACCCAAATAGATGTTACATATTATGACAACTGTATCTTTTGCTATAGATCTTTGATCGGCACGCACCTAGGCTTGTCAGAGAGATACTGACACAAAATACACGTTAGACTATTCAAATTCAAATGTAGGTAGGATTTGGTAGGTGGAAAATAGGGAAACATCTCTCAGCTCATCAATGCACACATCTAATGGAGCCCAACCACCATATTTCTTCATATCTTTCCTTCTTCCTTCTTCTACACACCAAATAGACATGGGGAAGTACATCTGACATCCTTGTAGGTAGATTTGCAAGCATTTATCACTTTCTATTTGTGGTTAAAGATTTGAATCTGAGTTTCCCTATATTTTTCCTTCTCTTCTCTCCTTCTTCAGTAAATAGTAGAGTTCTTCTTTGTAAAATGATCCCTCTCTATTGTAACGGCACCATGCCAAAATGTTGGCTGACTTCCCACAGGTCTTAGACCATGGCATGTGTTATCCAATTTTACATACATGGAAAAATTGGAAAATGGGGTCCTATTGAATTTTAAGTATTCACATAATAACTTGGGGCCTATAGACAAAATTTGGTTCTTCAAGAATGTTTACGGTGTTCTAGGATGGTTCAGGATAATTTTTGAACTATTTTCTCATTTCCCAATTTCTAGAGGCCCAAGGTTTCCTCATGGCAAGGAGATTGGCACTTGCAAGCTCATCTCTAACCAACGAGGGCATAGATGATCAGAATCGGATCACACCTAAAAATTCCCTATTGTCATTTCATAATATTCATGGTTCATGGGAATGGTTGAAATTCAAAAGTTTTGATGTCAAGTGTGAAAATGCCCAGGACGGAGGATTCGAGCTCAAATGGCTTGCCGAGCTAAAGGACAAGTTAAAAGTTTTCAAGATACATTGGTGGCTTGGTTTGAGTTCATGGTTTATAAAATTATACTAAGGTAGGCATTGAAACAAATACTTAACAAGCTTGGGACATAAACATGTGAAAATTCCCATGAAGATAGGCTCGTCGTACACCAATATGGAGCATCGTTTTGACAAGGATCATGTCGTTGGCTAAGGTTGGCTCAGTCAACATGTACATGAGTGGGCTTAGACCTAAGATCACAATGTGAATATGGATGATTCTTGCTATACATGCAGAGTTAATTGTTATCAAAGGGTCATAGCATTGAAGAGACAAAGGAGTTGAGGGCGAGCTATGGGGATTCCTCGGGCCTAGTGTTTGGGCTATTTTTTAGGAAATGGATCGACAAGCCATGTGAGACCAGATGGTAGGTAAGCAACTAAGAAAATCCTAAGGGAATGCACATAATGATTTTAAAATTCCATTATAGCTCGTTCAAGTCAGAATTGTAACTGAGTAAAAAAATTAGCTCGATGTGTTTAGATAGAGGTTCGTCAAATTTTTTAATAATCAAACTCAAGTGGTATCTTGTAATCGACATTGACAGTGGAAGGTTAGTCATCATGATGGTGAATAGTATATATAAAATGTTAACCCAGCGATAGGAGCATTGAGAGCTCATCATATGGCTTGGATGATGAGTTCTAATCTGACGTTGAGTGGATCAGACCTCAAGATCGGGGTAATTTTGAATAGATAAGGTATCGACATCATCAAGTTGGGTTAAATGGAGGTAATGTTTCAAAATATGTATGGAGTTCATCATCAAAAATATTGAATTAGGCTTATTGTGTTTGAAGTTACAGTAAGGTAAATCGGAGCCATATTTTTTAGGTGTAAATCTCAAACAGATGTTCAATAAAGTTGCAAGGATCACAAAAAGTTCATGGGGATTGTGGAGATTGAGTACCAAATTTATGAGCTTCAAAATAGCATAGTTTGTTTGGGAATTTGAGGGGTTTACGGCCATGGTGGAAATTTCAAAATGATAGGCCAAGCCAATAACTCCGCACAGGGGAGTTTTGGGAAAACATAGCCAAAAGGGATTTTTTACGATAGCAAGCTAAGGAAGATGTTCCACGATACAGAGGTTCATGCGGGCATGACCAAGTGGGGATATCCTGGGCACAAAGATCTAATGGTGGAGAAATTTTAAGGTAAAACTCGGGATTATCTCTGAGCTAAGTAAGACGGAATGGCAGGTCTACCAGTAAATTACCACCCGAATCAGAGTAGCCATAGGACACGAATGATGACCAGATCATGGAGAGTGATCCCTCATGTAATTCTAAAAGATACGACACCAAGGGTGGAGGATTGAGTCAAGTGTCGAGCAGTGTGGTAATGATTGGGCATCAAATTAAGGAGATCGAGTTCAGTTTTGCGTAAACTCTGAGTAATATTACATACCAAATTCGTTAATGGCTATTTAAAAAGTTAGGTGCACCATGCATTACATGACTCATCAGATACCTAAACCAATGTTGCATAATTTAAAGTAATTCAGGACACAAGCTAGTGCAAAAGTAGGTGGTGATCGATGGAAGGCCTAGTACAGAGAATATTATCAATTTTCATTGTTCGCATGGAAATAGAGTTGGTAGACTCACATAGAACTCACTGAGTTGAGGTGATGGTGTATGGAGAGCATGTTGATGTATGCAAGAACAAGCTTGATGTTGGGCGAGTCGATGCAGAGGTGGTCGCGGAAGGATCTTGTGATGGTGAATAATCTAGGGTTCTAGGTCATGGTCATAGGACGTTCAAATGCTCTGATAGCTTGAAGGAATCAATAGAGAGCTAGTAAAAATTGATTTCGGTCATGGGAAAGAAACTCACAGAGAATGAGGTTCATTGTATAAATGGTGCTCGAGTATGATCTTGGTTTGAAAACCATCACTATTCGGTCTGAATGATGGGGCTCTTAACCTTCATTATTTCTTATACATCAAGCTCTGTTAATGATTGAACTTTCTCCTGTGGCATGCACTTTTTTTCACCAAGCTCCACTGTGACAACAATCTCGATGCCTATTTCACTGTGATCAAGCTCCATCTTGTTTCTACACGTTGAACCCAAATTACAAATGCAAAGTGAATTTATGGATCAATGCACTGGAGATAGAGCTTGTGGTCAAGTCCAAGTTGGCCCAAATTAGCTAAATTCAAGACAGAATGTCTCAAAATATTGTAAGGGAGCTCTCTACAGATCATTTTAGGCCTATAAAGCCAAGTTGGGACCAAGTAGATAGGGAGCTTGGTGACTTCATTAGGGTGCTTGGTCTAGGAGCTCGTTACTGGTGAGCTCGATACGATGGAAGAGAGCTCATTTGGGAACTCAAAGATGGGAAGCTTAGTGGTCAGGTGATGCGGAGTAGCTCACATCAATGTGAGGTGATATGACAAAAGGTGGATCTGTGGTGATTCTGTGCATTAAAAATGAAGTCTAAATTTCAATACAAGTGAGATCACTCAATGCGAATGAGCTCAACTCGACGTCGGAGTATGGAACTCGGTTGGGCCCTAAGGACACCTCATAGGCCAATCTATGAGATGACAAGGATGATTCCTTCCATGAGTTGAAATGGCATTTTCAAGATGGAGTTCATTCAATCTCGGTAATGGAATTTCGGTGATGGAAAGTAGTTGGTGAGGATCTCTTGGCAACCATAAGATGAGTTTCTTGGAAATTATCCATTGAGATCTCATGACCAAGTGATAAAAACATTGACGGGCTCACCTTAGTTGAACACACAAGCCATGAAGATATGTTGCAATCTCTCTCACCTGAACTAAACCGTATCATGTATTAATCAAGACCGAGTTAGACCGACCTTGTTGGAGGTTGGCATACATGATTACTTGAGCTCGATGTGGAGAAGCTCGGTCAGTGGTCATGACATTTAGTATAATCTAGGCTCGATACAGAAGCAAAACTTGATGGGAAAGCAAGTTGTTATTCCCAAGGATAGAAGGATTGGAATCATCAAAGTGGAACCATTGACGAAGAATCAGATTTATAAGGTAAGCGAGTCAAGTTTGTGAATAAATCGATCATCATGGGATGAGCTCATGATGGATAGAGCTTAACTTCGGGAGCCGATGCAAAGACGTATCTGTGTAGGTTACGAGCTTAACTACATGAGTCAATGCAAAGACTAAACAAATGGTAGACATAGCTTGGTGCTCAGTGAAATAAATAAAATAGCTCATTCGATGGAGGAGCTTGATGCAAAATGATCTCAGTTATTTTCAAGCATCCCAGTTGCAATGAAACTTTGGAGAAGCACATGACCAACTCGGTTAGTTGGTTTGGTGAGCTAACCACTGAGTTGGGTTATTTTTAACCCATTCACATGAACCCCTCCCTCTTTAAGTCAAACCGGTCAACAAGGGGGCCCATAATTTAATTTCAATTAAATTAATATTTTTATTTAAATATTTTTATAATAATATTTATTATTATTATATAAATATTATTTTTTTTAATTGAGAAGACTTGGTCAACCAGGCATTAATGAGACATGATGGAAGCTTCTCAAAGTGGTTTAACCAACTGTAATAAATGAACCATCATGTGCCTTCTATTTAGGAAAGTAATTATGACCTTTCCTTTTCTCTCTCACAGATTCTTCTATAAATGTAAGTTGGAGGCTCATTCTAAGGGGTTCTAACAGGTCAGATAGGTTGGAAAGTTAGACATATTAGGCAAGTGCAATTTTCAACAGTCCTCTCTTCTACAAATTTTCCTTGTGTGTTGAGACAACTTTCAAGTCTCCTCTTCAAGACTGTAATGGAAACTATTGCCTCTTTTGAATGTATGATGCATTGTGCACGTTATTAAAGAAATAAAAGTGTGTGTTTTTTTATTAATCTTGGTCCTTTCATCCTTCTATACTTCTTTGTTCCTTTTCTCATGCTTGTAGGTACACTATGCAAGTTCACATTTCTATTGCAGGTTCTTGGAGTTATGTGCTTATCGAGTGGTGGAGTATTGCATGCAGTTGACTGGTGGTGTCCATTCACCCTTCTTAATTTCATCCTTATTCACTAGGAAATTGATATATTGCTCTGTCTGATCAAGTTTAACAAAGGTTATGCATGTCTCTTAGTATGTGGTATTTTTTTACCCTCTCTAAGTTGTAGTAGGAAAAGTTGACCTCTGGTGCACACACCATCTTCAAATTAACCCCACCTGAGTCTAGAAACACCCTTTATTTTGTGCATCACCATCCCTAGTATAGTTTCATTTCTATAAATCTCTTTCCCTAAAACCCCATGAAAATGTTAGCATAGGACTAGATAGCCTTTTTATCACACTAGGAGTAGTAAAGCACTTAGTTTAGGAAGAGGAATCCGGCCTTCTCTGGAGGTTCACCTCGAGTCCAAGTCCCATAGCTTGAGAGGTGATCCCATGTGTCCCAATCACACTGAATGTCATGTTCACATTCTGTCCATTCAGAGGGTGTAGTGATTTGGGGACAACAGCATGGTCTCTACAATGTATTCTCACCTCCTTCCATGAATGTAAATGATTGTGCATCCCTTAAGCAATAAAATCATGTTTTTTGGAACAATTGTCTTCCCTCTCTTATTGTCATTGCATCTCGCCTCTTGTTTTGTGTTTTCTGGCATGATGTGTGTATTCAGGGTTGCAGTCCCCATGTTCATGTGTTGTGCGCACTGGAATGCCAAGCCCACGTGTAGATCTATGGCATGCATCGTCCACCCTCTTCTCCTGCGCCCACTTTTTTTCCTTCGCCACTTGTGGAGAGAGATAAACCCTTTCCTTGGTGTTATTGCCTTCCTTAGCTTATGATTTCCCCTTTCTACACATCCTTCTATCACTAGCCCCTTGGCATGTTTAGTCAAGGATTTTATTTCAGCATTAGGAGTAGCATTAGTGTTAGAGGTAGGTAGAGGAGCTAACCTTATCCAGATATCTATCCCAAACGTGTAAGGTCCCACAAATTGGGGATAGTTCCATTGTGGTCTCAAACACCTTGGCTCTTCTGAATCTAAGACACAGGTGCACATTTGAATGACTAACAATTTCTAGCATGCTTGGTTGGACAAGAGTGAAGATATTTACATCTTCATCTCAGAAATTTTTATGTGTTTTGTTGAGATCTAGCCTTTGGAGTAATTTTTCAACACATCTGACAACTCCACTGATCCAAGCTCATCAGAAATAATTCTATCAGGGAACAATGGAGGTCCCTAGGAGCCTTCAAGGTGAGATACAAGGTTTAAAAGAGAAGTCTCAGAATTTAGAGCACAAGGATATAGAACAAGTCCCGTCATATATTTACGACATCAAAGAGGTATGTAGAATGTTGTGCCAGGAGAATATTATTCCTTTATTAGGAAATTGGTTGAAAGGGAATACTCCACACGTAAGAATTGAGACTAGAAGACAAATACTTCATGTGAATCTCCCTCCTAATACCATTGACTATGATAAGGATATCACTTTGAATGATGTAGTGGACGGGTGGCTGCTGAGAAATATTTTGATTGACATAGGGGCAGAAGTAAATGTACTTACACTGGATGCGTGGGAACAAATGGGGAGATACCCATTGCAGACATCATCTAATGTATTGTTCATGGCAAACAGAACAAAAGCTACTCCCATAGGAGTTTTGAGGGATACATCTATCACAATACAAGGGGGCAAGTTCATAGGATACTTTGAAGTGCAAGCACTTGCGAAAGCAGATAGTTTCCCAGCTTTTCTTTGGCGCCCTTTGTGTTATGCGAAAAATGCTGATTTGAGGTTTAGCAAAGGATATTTCAGCTTTGAGAACAAGGAGGAAAGGGTCATAATACCATTGACAGATGGGAAATCCATGCCATATGTGGAACCTTTAATTAAAGAGGACCTGAACAGAATCTATGTATGTACTATTCGGGACCCAGAGGTCAATGATCCATCTAAGGAAGGAATCCTTTATTGGGAAGACTCTCAGTCAATCAGCGATACCACTAGTATTTCTTGCGATAATTAGGCTCATGGCACTTATAAACTAGTGGGATGCAAGGTTAAGTGTGCATCTACTAGCAAGATGGGTTTTCACTCTGTTTGATGTATATGTCGCGCAATACCTCGCTATACTGGATCTAAAAATTTGGTTGGGTTCTTACAGGCCATAGAAAGGAACTAGGCTGAAAAACTTAAACGATGCACTATGTTGTCATATAATTTGGGCGGGACGGTCTCGCGTTGGTGGGTAGTCCACAGGGATAATATTTTAGAATGGAAATCAATTGGGACCACCTTATCAACCAGGTTTTTAAGAAGTAATGCACCTAAAAACATACGCCCTTATCATGGTGATCAACCTACTCACCATCATATCCAGTAGTGTGAGAGAATCGGGACAGTAGGCTAGGAGGCATTACCACCCTCACTTTGGGTGCATCGGTTTTATTCTACTATAAAAGGTTGCGCGCATGCTTGGTATGTATATGTTGAATTACATCGCGACACTAACAACTGGAAAACTTTGACTACAGGAATGATCCAAATGATTGACTTCTTTTCATCTATACCATCAGTGAACACAAATTTAAGTTTTATCAAGTGCTTAACCATGGGAGACAGTGGGAAAGCGGAAGAACTTGTTCAAGAATTATTTGGTGAGAAAGAGACAGGGGCGAACTTTGTGGATGAAGAAGATGATATCATATTTCTTGAGCACGCTTCTTTGGAGAAAGATAAGGGGAAGATGGTATACATAATTGATGAGGAGGAAGTTGAGCACTTGGACGTCGATCATTCACATGGAGCACATGAAGTGTTATCCAGTGCGGATGTAGATGCGCACGCATATCATGAACCTATGAATACAAAAAAGGTTGATATAGGCACAGAAGTTGAACCTAAGGAAGTGATAATTGGGGATTACTGGTCAAAATCAGAAGTAGCAAAGATCATCAAGTTACTTCACGATTATGAGGACTTATTCTCATTAGGATACCATGAACTTAAAGGCATACGTATATCACTCAGAGAAATGAAGATAAATCTCAAGGTGCGCGCCCTGTTATGAAGTGGCCATATCGGATGAATCCCAATTTGTGTGAGAAAGTAAAGGAGGAGATTGACAATATGCTTAGATCTAGGATCATTCGACCACTGGATGAATCAGAATGGGTCATTCCTATGGTGATAAGTATCAAAAAGGATGGTAGGATTCAAATTTGTGTTGATTATAGGGAGTTGAATGTAGCATGTGTTACAGATCCCTTTCCTATGCCATTCACAGAGGAAATATTAGAAGGAGTGGTTGGGCCCAAAATATATTCATTTACAGATGGGTTTTTAGGGTATCATCAGGTTAGGATTGCCCCGGAATATCAAGAGAAGACCACCTTCACTACTGAATGGGGAAGCTCTGCTTATACTGTAATGCCCTTTGGATTGAAAAATGCACCTACTGTATTTTCCAGAATAGTGGTACAAACCTTCAAGGATTTTATTCATAACTTTCTACAAGTCTATCTTGATGATTGGACCATTTATGGGCTGATTAAGGATCATTGTGACAATCTGTGCTTAATGTTTGAAAGATGTTAACAATTGAGTATCTCATTAAATATCAAGAAGTGCATCTTTGCTACTCCATTTGGCACACTTTTAGGACATATCATCTGTAAGGAAAGGTTGTTGGTTGATCTAACTAAAGTTGTCGTCATCATTGGCTTGAAAGCGCTGGCCAGTCAACGTGAGGTGCGTGGATTTTTGGGTCATACAGGGTATTACCAGGAGTTTATAAAAGGGTATGCAAAATTTTCCGCGCCCTTGGATAAATTTCTCCAAGGAAAAGTTACATTCTACTGGGGGGAGTCACAGCAGCGCGCATTTGAGATATTGAAGTAGAGACTTACTACTGTGCCTATCTTGCATTTTCCTTCATGGGATAAACCTTTTCATGCTCATGTGGACACTTCTAGCACAGCCATTGGTGTTGTCCTAGCTCAACCAGGAAAAGGTATCATTGATCATCCCATTTGCTTTGCTAGTAGAAATTTGACCCATGTAGAACAGAATTATAACACTACAGAGCGTGAGGCCTTGTCTATGATCTATGCCTTGCACAAATTTCATCAGTATTTGTTGGCTACACAATTTGTGTTTTATACTGATCACATGGCATTAAAATATTTGGTGAACAAGCTCATTTTACAGGGGCGCATATGCTAGTAGGTACTCTTATTTCAAGAGTTTGACTTTACGGTTGTGGTAAAACTAGGTAAAAGCAATTCTGGACAAGATCACTTGTCTCAAATTCAATCAGGGGAAGAAGCACAAACACTAGAAGAGACCATGCCTGATGCACAGCTATATAGATTACAACTTGTGCCATCAGAATTAGGGAACATTGTTGTCTTTCTTAGAACTGGTATGGTGCCCAAAGGCATGACAGCTTTGGTGAAGAAGTAACTTGCTATTTGTGTGGCACCATTCATGTTAATTAGTGGTGATTTGTACAAGTTAGGCAGAGATGAGTTGTTACGTCGTTGTGTCTTGGAGCATGAATGAAAGGACATAGTGGAAGAAGTGCATGGTGGTATTACAGGTGGCCATTATGCCGGTGATGCAATAGCGCACAAGATCCTACTTACTGGGTTGTGGTTGGAAACATTGTATAAGGATTGTAAAGAGTATTGTAAGACATGTGACCATTTATAATGTCTCGGTCACCCAGGACAAAGGGATGAGATTCCCGTACGACCAATAATGAGTGTAGAACCCTTTGAGAAATGGGTAATTGACTTTTTCGGGCCTATCTCCCCAGTTGCGCATAGGACTGGGTCATGCTATATTATCACTTGTACGGATTATCTTACCCGATGGGCAGAAGCAACACCTACAAAGGACTGTACAGTGGCTACAGAAACATGTTTCTTATGGGAGAATATCCTCACAAGGTATGGTTGTCCGTTAAGTATAACAAGTGATAGGGGTACACATTTTTTAAATGAGACAATATGAATTCTTTTAAACGCGTTTATGGTTGCCCACCATAAAACTACACCCTATCACCCTCATGAAAATGGAACTGCTGAGACATTTAACAAGATTTTGAGCCACACATTGACCAAGATTTGTGATGTTGGGAGGAAAGATTGGGATGATAAAGTATCAGCTGTTCTTTGGGCTTATAGAACAACATACAAAAGATTGAACAAAGCCAGACCTTTTCAATTGATATTTGGTGGGGAAGTTGTTCTGCCTCTAGAATTTATGTTACCTTATTTGTGCATTACACGTGCTAGAGGTCTATCTGATGAGAAGGCATTAGAAGAACAGATTATGAAGATGGTTTAGCTATATGAGTGCCGCGCCATCGCACGCTGGAGTCAAAAATAGGAGAAACCACGACAAAAGGCATAGCATGATCGACACATCAGGATAAGAAACTTGTGGTGGGACAACTGGTACTTCTATATGACTCCAAGTTTTTGTGCCATCCAGGAAAGCTCAAGGTGTATTTGTTGGGGCCATATGTTATCACTCATATACTTGAGTTAGGTGCTTTCTAGTTGGAAATAATTGATGGCACGCGGTTGCTTGGTTACTTTAACGAGAGTAGGCTAAATACCTACTATAAATAAGTCTTCTTGGTGTTTGTAATAAGGTAGTATTGGTAGATACATTAGGTTTCCCTTTATGAATTTCCTTAATGTATTTATTTCATCATCGCTATGATTTTTCAATTTTAGCTCTTTTTTGTGTAATATGCATGCTTGCAAGGATGAGACTAACTACAATATGAAGCATGTTGATGCACAGAGGATTACACATCCTTTTCATGTGGGGTGGATTGTTTGTGACTCTTAGGGATATGTTGTGAAGATATCATGTTGTGGGGTTGAAAGAAGATTGCTAAGGGTAACTACAAAAGATTGCTTCTCAAGATAAGAAAGAATGAATATGGATAAGGGAAAGTATAATGTGAGGTAAGCAGTGGCCATGGTAATTACTTGGAGATCATACAGTGATGAGATACTCAGGTGCGAAGGTGTGCACTGAAGAGAAGTCTACAACAGAGGGTAAAGAGGTGCGCTAGAAGGTTATAGCTTTAGTGTGAACATATACCGCGTGGAAATGATAAAAATAGGTCATAAATGAGAACAATTTGGTAGGTGGAGGAGCAATTAATGCAGCAAAAATTATAAATCTATATAAGGATGGGATGTGATTTCATTTTTACCCTTGTGACTATGATAATCTGATAGAGAGCCTATATGCAAAGACAATAAAGCTAACTGATTCAAGGTGTGAAGTAAGCGAACCAGATGCAGAGAAGAGATTTATGTATTAGAAGGGCTTGGATCCCCTAGAAGAAGGGTTTGACAAAGCAGAGTAATACAACAGAGGTAGGGTGTGTAAGATCATAATTACAAACTAGGGCATGGAGGAATCAGGTTAGGGTTTGAAGTAAATCACTCGAACACATAGCAGTTGACCTACAAAACAAAACCCTGTAAGAAAATGGCATGAAATAAGAAAGCAACATTGATAAAAGAAAAGAAGAAGGTGGTGGTGAAAGAAGAGGAGGAGATGGCCCTGGAGAGTAATTTCTCTGAAATGTAGTACCCTGAAGAGGTTATTATGGGGCAGGAATGGAATACCCACATAAGACAGAGCAAGATAAGTGAATACAATCACTGAACCAATGAAAACCAGAAGAAGTTAGATGACCTGCTCACCACTCAAACAAATAAGCACACTGAAGATGACATAGTTGATATATGATGATGTTGCAGGGAAAAACTACTAAAGGGAAATGGTGTTTACCAGCTTTATGAGCTCCCATACTTTGGAAAGCATGCACCCTTGTACAGATGGCTAATGAGATGAGTCCATGAGGACTTCTTCTACTTTGTAGGATGATGGGTAAGACTGACACCCATCCTTATTGCCATAGTTACTGGATTATGGGCAACGTGTGAAGTCATTAAGACCGACCTAGCTGACAAAAGTGCCATTTTGGAGACATAGAAGGTGTTGGGCTATCAGAAAGGACTGCGTGCAGAATGGACATTGACAAATTGAAAAATTGTCTAGTAGCACATGCAGTAACACATCTAACCACAAAGGTGAATGACCAAGAGCTGTTGGTCACTTTTCAATTCTATGTGGTTGTATGTGGCAAAGCACATGTCAGAGGGAACCACTTATAACATCACCCGATTCATTGCAGAGTGGATAGTCGAGGAAGCACATGCAAAGGGATTAAGATAAGTTTTGGTTGTATCTTACTGAGTTTAGTCTTCATGGAGATCGGGGTACCTGATGGCCCAAAAGAGAACATATGGGAATACCCCATGAATCATAAGTCTCTAGGTAAGCGATTTAACAAATGTATTTGCAAAGGGTCGATGACGGAGGAAGTTAAGGAACGTGCACTGAGATGTGGTATGATAGGCTCTATGCATGGCGTTTGGGGAAGAATGGCACATACCCAAGGATTTCCCCTCAGTCTTGGGAAAATAGGTACAATTTGTAGTCTACCAAAATTTATGTATTGTGCGCTTTCCAAAGGTAGATGGGTCATGGAGCCCCTGGTGCAAACTGCCATATGCATTCCCCGTATAGTACTTCCAAGTTACATTTCATCAGTTCACCAACACACGGAGGTTGGTATTTAATGTAGATAAGGTAGGCTGTGAGTATCACACCCTGAGAAATACTTATGGATATCCAAGGAGGAATGCATACAACGAGAATAACATCTCATAAATCTTAAGCATTAAGCCAGAGACAGTGGCGATTGCAGAGATCAGGGCCACACTAATATACCTCCAACTGAAGGCTAAAATGGAGAATAACAAGTACGTGGAGAAAAAATTCATGCTTCCAGGGATGTCAAAGGGAAAACACACCATGGAGAACATTCTAGCGTGTAGGCCTTCTGTGCCCAAGCAAGATGAGGAGGAAGAAGATGAAGAACTCGAAGATAGTGGTGGCATGGGTATGGAGAAGGAAGCAACCTTCTGGCCAGGAGGGGGAGTGCATGTGAAAACTCCCCAGGGAGAAGGAGCTATGGGGGAGGAGTAGGGTGCATAGAGATTTAAGAAGGTGTTTAAGTGTACAAAAGGGCATAAGGAGGAACCCAACAGGTGAAGGAGCCAGAGGAGAAGAAATCGAGAAAACTTAGCCTGAGTGAGGAAATAGAGGAATCTGAGGAGAAGGCGACCTTCATCTCCAACTGGGGAGGAGCCTTGACATGAGAAGGAGAAGATGGAAGAAGAAAAAGGGGGTCAATCAAAGGCTACACATGACAAGGGTGGGGATACATTTGGTATTCCTAACCTTGATGTAGCCATTCCAAGAGGACCTTGATCCCGTCGAATAAGGGAAGGACACCAAGGAACATGCCATGGGGTATGTGAGAAGACCCAAAGCCGATCATTCGCGCTCGGTTCCAGAGTACCATTGAGTAGAAGGATTTATTTGGATGGATGCTCATGGACGAGGACAAGGTGACCCTACACACAAGGAAGTAGTCTCTCATGGTCTATGCACACATACATGGACAAGCACTAACTTTGATGTCATTGAAGAATCATGCACGTCATGGTGGTTGAAGAAGGCACTTGAAACATGCCACATGACAATCAAACTCAACAATGATGTCAAATGAGTAGGTGAGCAATGCTCTAGTAAAAGTATCCTCCGAAGTAGCATGAAGAAACATAGATAAATGTACTACCATTAAGGCATGCTGACAGAAAGATTAAAGGCCAAGGATGTGGAGATAGCGTTCCTAGTCTAGGAAAAGGACTTGATCAAAAGAAAGTATGACACTTTTGTTAGTATGGTAGAGGAAATTAAAGATGATGTTCTAAAGGTACACCCAAATTTGGAATCCCGGGTACCAAAAGAATTTCCTTTTGTAATGCATTATGTGAAAACAATGATAACATTAGTGTTGGAAGATTAAAAGGCGTGCATCTCTCCATAGCCCAAGGACTCCGGGGAAAAGACAGAAAAGGCGCAGGCTGCAGTAGGTAGGAAAATTGCTACTTATGAAGGTCTACTATGCAAGGTACCCGTATGACAAACTGAAGAAGGAAAATCATGCACTAACCATATGCATAGCCCCAGAAGTGCATTGATCGCGGTGAAAACCTTGGAGGAAGAAAATAAGGTCCATAAAGCGATGAAAGATGCTTCCTTATGCCGCGCTGAATGCCTAGTCCCTAGTAAAACAAAAGCGTGAGGCACTATCTACGGCAGTAGGAACCACATAAGTAGAGGTTGGAGGATCTAGGAAAGCTCATTGATCAGAGGATAGATGTACTGGAAGGGGTGCAAACCTCTATGTCAAGTGTAATGCTTGTAATACAAAATGAGCAAGGGAAAATCTCCATGGAAGAGCTATAGTCCATCATTACAGACATGTGCCTGAAATAGTGGGAGTAGTGCTAACAGTTGTGGGAGAACCTGGAAAGTAGATATCAAAGAAGAATATCCAGAGTTAATGCTTCAGGATGAGATGGATGGGACTTGAGGCCTAAACAATTTTGTTAGCTGTGTATATCTTCTTCAAAATTCTTATTCAAAGATTCTTATTCAAAATTATTTATTCTTTATTTATCCATTCTATGTATAAGTTTTGAGCATTGCCATTGTAGGGGTGACAATGAGATTAGTGTGGGGTAATGTTGATCAGAGAAAACACTTAGTTAAACTTGCACTTAGAGCCCACGTGCATAAGAATGGCACAAGATCAAAAGCGTAGAGTATCAGGAAGGCATCACGCATGGAGATGTAGGGTAAGACTCTCAAGGACTTAGCTGATTTTGGAGATCAGGTCTATTCTTAGAGATTAGTGTGCGAGAGTACACAAAGTGATGCCAAGATTTGCATGCCACTCTTCATGGGGATTTTGGAAGGACATGTCAACTCACTCTTGCATGGACATAAGTTAAGCATAGATCCATCACTTCAGTTAACTATAAACAATCTATGGATAACATACTTGCATGTATGGCTATAATTGTAAAAAGGTGTGTGGACTATTATTAGCATGTGACCTATTTCTGGTAGAGATAAGTGGTGAAGGGTTAGTTCCCCTCCCTATATATATGTATATATCTGTGTGTGTGTGTGTGTGTGTGTGTGTCTGTGTAATGAACTACTTAAAGGAGTAGATAAAGACATACTTAGAGAACAAATGAAAACACATGTGACTAGATAATTATAACAGATCCATGTGCACATGCCTGGTATTATATGAAGTTGTTGTATTGTTGGTTCAATGAATAGATAAAGGAAATTGACCGAATAGAGTGTATGATTGTGTTTTATCAATGCATGTTATTACTTTTATGATGATTTACCTTTAGCGTTTATAGATATGGTTGAAGATGAATGGGGAATGGATGGATTAGTTCCGAAAATATATGTTTACTATTTTATCATACCACCATTCTACTACTGCAACTATTAAGATGGACCTGGTACCTTTGCGTGCACTTCAGGTGAGTGCTTAGCCTAGGCTGAGTGATGTGCCATTGCATGACTAGGTGTTACTAACAATTCTAGGCTGCATCATTAGTTCCATTATCGAGACCTCTTTTTTAGTTGTTTTAGAATGGTTCGTGATGAAGATATACCGGCTAACCTTGGCAAGCGTTGAAGAATGGATTCAAGATTTGGAGGAAGAATACGTATAGAGGTTTGACATTGGATCCAGATTTTACGCACATACTTGGGTAGAGTAGAATCTGTATAACATTTTATACGAAAGCTTCTTTGCTATCTTTCCAGTAGAATTATATGAATGGTTTACTGCGTATGCATATAAGTGGAATTGGAGGTATCACACGCTTTTTTGGACACAGGAGGAATTTCAAACACTATATGATGCTAACCTAAGCTGGAATCGTGCGGTAGATACCTGGTTTCAAAGTGTCCTAAACAACTATGTTTTGGAGTATTCAATTTCGACATATTCATGCCCGGAGGTAGCATAGTTCTAGTTTCTATGGTATCCGATAGGGACATATTTGCAAGGTATTCCATTGGTAATCAAAATACTTATGGTAACATTGAACTTGGAAGTTAAACCCATGGAGAGCTAAAGAATCTCCATGCACGGGGGCAGGAACAGGATTTGTGAAAGATGGTAGACCTAGCGGAATCTTGGAAAAGGGAAGAAAGGCGGCTGAAGTATGATGAGGCGTGCGAGAGGGAATTATGGTAGAGGCGAGAAATTACAGAATGGATGGTGTTGTGGAGAGAGATGGCTCGTGAAGGATTTGAGGCTCATGGGAAGGAAGAAGAGCAAGAGCATCAGGAACTTCCCCATCTAGGGAAGCATGACCGAGAACCCTCTTCAAACTCACATAGAAATGCACCAGTAGATATGACCTGGGCTACGGGCGTGCATCTAAGCCAACCTGTTGACCTAGCCCTTGCGCTTGGTTTTCTAGTATCTAGTATAGTAGGTAAAATTAGTTTTTTAGGAAGTGAAAGCATAGAAATAGGGCAGACAGTAAGCACACCAATGGCAACACAAACAACTTTGTTATTCTTTGGGGGTATGCTATCAGGCTCATCATCTGCACAAAATGTGAGCGTGATGAGTGTGGGAATCACCTCTTAAGCTGGGACCACTTCCCATACTGTAGGGGTCCAGTATAACACCACTGTTGGGGTACAGGGGAGTGCATCCATGGGCCCTATTCCAAATTCTAGAGGAGGATCAGGTGGTATAGGTAGTTCTAGTTCTGGTGGTTCGGGTGGTATTAGAGGAAGAGGAAACCAAGGAGGTTTTGGGTTAGGTGGTCAAGGCCCTCAGCAACCCCAGAACATTTATATGGAGATGTCCCTTCATCTCCCAGAATATAGGGGTATTGAGGATGTTACTGAACATGTTCATATGTGTAAAATATTGTGGTGCACAAAAGGTATTACGGCCCCTGAACGCAAGGCAAGTCAATTTGCTACTACATTGCAGGCACGTGCACACAGCAGGTATAGGAAGTTTGACCCCAATCAAACTTGTATTGATTATGCAGCATTGAAATATGATTTCTTAAAAGAGTTCCACATCCCTGAGTTTGAGCAAAAGAGTATAAGCACACTCAAGGATATAAAGCAAGGCACTACTGAAAGTGTACATGAGTATGATGCATAATTTAAAACACTTCTATCCAAACTCTCTTATGACATTCATGCAAGTTAGCATGCAAAATGGTTTGTTGGGGGACTGATTACTCCATTTCAGAGAGCACTATCGCATAAAACTTATACCAATCCATGCGAAGCATTGGAAGCTGCTTTACGTGCTGAAGTAGTTGGGAGTATTGATACTGGAGTTAGTCCATTTTTGGAAGCTCAAATAGCGGCTATGGTGAAACAGTTAGAGAAATTATCAGAAAACTCAGCTCATGAAATGCACTCAGGGATATGGTGTACAGGTTGTGAAGTGGAAGGGCACAGTAATGATAGTTTCCCTCGCAGAACCGTACATTTTTTGTTATTAGACTGTGAGATTTTTCATTTGAACCATGATGCTAGTCACTGCCCCCTCCTATAATGCACGATTAGGAAGAATGTATCCTCCTTTTGTAAAATTTGTAGGTCCATGACCCATGATAGTGGGGACTATAGACTGATTGGCCAAATCCATGATGTCATTGATATTGGGGTCAAACAGGCAAGTGTGGCTGATAATTCTAAAGGGAAGAATGAGCATCATGATAGGGATTATAATAGGATAACCCGCTAATGACATTAATGACTTGTGATTAATTATTATATAGGCTTGTGAAATGGGATAAAAGAAAGGATATAGAAGTAGATAAATGGATGACGATGGCCGATATTTAGATAAATGAAAAAATTAAGATAAAGGATAAAGGGATTAATAACGATATTAGGATTAAATGACCACTAATAAGCGCGAATGCTTGCAGATTAGTTATTATATGGATGATGTTGTGGATACTTGTGCGACAAAGTTAATCAAGAATTCCCAGATCATGTCGATATTTTAGCATGTCTAGTAACTAACACATGCAAGAAAACAAGGGTCCCCTTATCTTCTTCAGAACTTTCAGCGTGCGATGGAGAATCTACTTTGTTTCCCTCTAAACTTCCACATTCTATTGGATACCTGAAGCATTACTGCACAATTTTCTCTCCTTTTTCCATTGAATGTAAGATCCTCTACTTTTTCTATGAAATTTCTTGAATTCACTACTGTTGCATATTAATTTCTTTACTTTCCTGCATCTTGACAACCTTATCATGCACCTAATACTTAGCCAAAACTGGGTGCAATATTTTCTCATGCACTATGGTGTCAATCTCTGGACTAACCATGAACCGCCCCCTTCCTCTTAAGGATTTACTTTTAAGGATTTTTTGTTTGAGTCTTTCTCCCATAGCAATGTCTTCATTTGTGAGTCTATGCTCACCCATATCCATCCACCTTCAGACGTAAATCCTATCAGAGTAGCCTATTTAGCTTATTTCATGTTCCCAGTCAGGTATCTTCTGGACCTCTTCCGTCAAACTACCATGTGGGTGGAATCCCACTTATTTTTAACCTTCTTCCTTTGTCTTCTAGTCTCCCTTTATCAGAGTTCTTTTGGGGTGGCAATTCTTTAAAACTCATCAGTGGGGTGGATTTCCTTAAAACCATCAGTGCGCTGGAATCCCTTACACCTTTTTTAGTTTCACAAGGGGTCCATTGTGCACTTTACCCTTGCAAACTTCTTCCCTTGGGTGGAATCCTCTTGTCAACTTCTTGTTGGGTAGACCTATTTTCTCGAAACTTTTTAATTTGGCACAGTTTCTATCTGCATTATTTTTCACACACCCGGGTGGAATCCTTTTTGTGTCATTTAGTTTCACTCTGGCGGAATCTCTTATGTTTTCTCCACACAGTGTATATCTCCTTACATGGGATCTATAGATGGTGGAAAATTTTTAGGGAGAGGATGAGATGGAAAGGTGGTGGATAAAGAGGTACAAGGGATAAGAATTCTTTAATGTTAATTCGAGGTTTATCGGACATAAGACCTAAATTGAATGGTTTGTGTATGTGGTCAAATGTTGCCATGGGTGTGACTTTGAAGTCGCAATAATAGTGTTCCTAATACAAGATGGTACTTGGCCTAGGGTCTTCCTGATTGTACGTTTGATTTGATTTACTAGATGAGTTAATAGGATCATGTTGAAGGTTTTCCCAGATGAACCATGTTACAGATTTGTGGTCACAGGAAAATCTCTAAACTGGTAGTGAAGTGGTGTAGTGTAATCATGGTTTTGGGGCTAGTAAGCACGTACACAGGTACACACGATATGGTGCCAGATGCAATGAGATGTGTTATTTGATTTGGGTTTATGAGTTGGATTCACCATTGTTTTGGCTTAATCACATTATGGAGTGGATTATACCTAGGGGCCAATGTGAATTGTTAGGAGCTCACCCAG